>QEWY01000381.1:259574-299464 GCA_006503575.1 Baylisascaris schroederi
ATATCTATTGAAATCTTTAAAATAACATTTAAAAAATTCTATGAAAACTTTTTATAGATTCATTCAAAAAAATATTCTTCTAGCTCTTTGCTCCTTCCAAAAGAATGATTCACATAGTTTATTTTACAATTCATTTTATGGTCATATTTAGAATAAACACGTATTTCTTGTAGTAATATAAATCGCTGATACTTCATTACAAGTGCAAACTACACTCCTAGGACAATTTCAGTGGTTCATTTCTATTGTTGTTATACATCGAATTTATATCAAGGAACATTGTGAAGAAAGAACGAATAAGTAACGTAGGGCAGTTAACGATAATATAGAAATTGATATATATACATATACATATATATATATATATATATATATATATATGTATATGTATATATATCAATTTCTATATTATCGTTAACTGCCCTACGTTACTTATTCGTTCTTTCTTCACAATGTTCCTTGATATAAATTCGATGTATAACAACAATAGAAATGAACCACTGAAATTGTCCTAGGAGTGTAGTTTGCACTTGTAATGAAGTATCAGCGATTTATATTACTACAAGAAATACGTGTTTATTCTAAATATGACCATAAAATGAATTGTAAAATAAACTATGTGAATCATTCTTTTGGAAGGAGCAAAGAGCTAGAAGAATATTTTTTTTTATTTAAAATATTAGAGAGATTTAAAAATTTGCATTAATTAATTTATAGGCATCATGTTATTTTAGGGGGAATAATATTTCACTAAAAAAAAGTAACATAAAAATTTTTTAATACTAAATAAAAATTATCTAAGCAACTTTAATTTAAGAATAATGAGGGTATCAATTAAAAAAATTCGCCACAAATAAGGAGAGTCTCCTGCTACTCCTACAGGACAATATGTTCGGGTTCACCATGGAGGTAGAGGTTACATACCTGTTTGTTTTAATGTAAATGTTTCAAATTGTATGACAGGTGTGATCTTTGCTGGATAATTATCCACATGCATCTCACGCCACCAAACAGTGCGTGACTTTATGTTCCGTCATGCGGCATATGTCCACAAGCAATTATGCAAACAATCGGAAATGACCCTTCCCCTCTATCTGTGTGCACTGACCACTCACGTGACGTTTGACCGCCGATTGCAATTCACCTGTTCCAAATTCACTGCATACACCTGACCTGATGGCACGTATACGATTTTGAAATGCAATTGCACTATCGTCACCAGTGGGCCTTTTGCATTGCACACCTCACACATATGCAAATACAACCCACAGCATGGCTGAATATTGCCCAGGAAGTGATGAGGGGATCCCTTTCCCTCCTATCTTTCCTATCCCTATCCCTAGAAAAGCCGTTCTTGCTGAAAACTTACACGAATGGGTAGAACTCAACAGTGTATGGCTTGAATGAAGAAATCGCCGCATCTCTACCTTAAAAACCTACGCTATAAGATTTGGGCATTATTGTACCGCTCCAACGAATGAAGCCGCGATAACGATTCTCTGGGTGGAGTAGGCTATACCTGATCCGGAAATACGACTTTGACCCACCAGGTTAAAAACGATTACCTCTCTCTTATACTTGACAAATGGATGCTCTATGAGATCACATCAACAACTATTTCAGTACAACATTTATTCACTGATCGAAATTTTAAAGACAAAACCAACAAGCTATAGCAAAATAGCTTTCAAAAAAATTTTTTTACAACCATCACCGATGTACATTCATTGAACAATATGTTTCGGGAAGCTTGGATGGGCTGGTATATCGACGAATTTCGGGAATAGATTCGTGTCCGGTCTGATCAACTGCAATTGACATAATTATTTACGGAAAGTCATTTAGTTTCGGAAAAAAAAAATCCGTTTACGGCGAAAAAAAAAACGAACGAGTTTAGAGGGATTTTACAACCGGTTTATATTTAATCAAAAAAAAAACGGAATAAAAGCAAACCGTTCTCGTGGTCCCATTCTTGTCAACGACCGCAAGACGAATAACACCACCCGATGAACCATCACGATTTGTTGCCAATCCTACTGCCGTCTTTACGATTTCTTTGCATTGATCCACAGTTAGACCAGGCTGCAATGACTTGTTTCGATTTATTCGGGCACAGCAATAGCCCTCCCCCTCCCCTCCCCCCCTCCCCCCCCTGTTCCTTAATACTATATTTGGCCATGGTTTACATCGAAGGAGCACGAAATCAAAAACTCCACACATGTAACCCTTCCAACTAACGCGTTTTCGTTGATGCACTCTTTCGAATGAGTTTCCTTACTGTTCAGTGCATTAGATATGCTCTAATTTATCAGCAGTCAAGCTTAAATAAACTCAAATCCATTGTCGGGGTGTTATTTCTATATGACCACCAACCACAATCTTTCAAATAAAGCATCATTACTTTCAAATAAAATATGAGTGGATATTCCGTATCTTAAGATTCTTTATGTAAGAATCAATGAAAATCAACCATAAAACTACATTCAGAGAGGGGGAAATAATAGAATTAACTGCTAATAGACTGCTTAATACAATTTTATAGAAAAATGACAGTGTTACGCAGATATAAGCATTGTATTTCGAGCACAATTCGTCGAATCGAACTCCACAAACCTTCCAATGATTATCCAGAAATCCTTGAACGAACGTACTCCCACTCCCACTTGCTGTACATCGCTGTCGAGTCACATAACCACCTAATGGTATCGCATATAACTAAAATTAGATTTACTTGATCAAAGAGAGTTAACTTTGATACAAAGTTAGTCGACGTTGTATGGGGGATGCCATTTCGAAAGGTGTACCTTTGCTGTTTTTAAAGAAACTATGAACATAATTGTATAAAAATAATAAAATTTGATTAGCAACGAAAATAATAAAAAATATGCAAATTAAAAGTCAATTAATTAATTAAAAATAAACCTGTCCACCATCGTCGTCATCATAACCGGCCACCAACACAGAGGCACTCAAATCATCGCGATATCGATAAAGGAAATTGCGAAATATTTGTGATGCACGACTTACACCAATTTCCTCGTTTTCCATTAGCCTATAAACAACACAAATCATCCACTTTAAAATACTTAAGAAGATGAACAGCAAATTTAACTGAAAGGAGTGATAAACCGAATCCGGATCTTGCATGATATGATCTCCCATTATACCGTATTCATAAGTATGTTATAACCCAGGGGTAGTATTTTAGACAGGAAAGCGAAGTTTCACATTTAAAGAGGGAAGATTTAGTGATTTGCTCAATGTGGTTAAGCATAAACTTACGAATAAACTTCGATATAATATTTAACGATATCGGCGATTGCTTGTGTATCGGCAGCCGATCCTGAACGACATACAACAAGGCGATCCGTTATTGGGGTTATTTTATCGGTCGCTCGAGAAGCTATGAATGAACTGCAACGATTTCCTTATAATAAATAATAAAAAGTCTCTATATTTGAGATAATATGCTAAAGCGGAATTGTTTTATGTTCATTAATTTCAGGTTCTCTGAATTTTTAACTATACTGCCATCAGCTGTCAATTAATCTGAATTTAATGGCAGTCAGCTGGCACCAAGATGAAGACGACTCCGATGTAAGGTTGGCGGAAAGCGATGGGTCCAAGTCGTGTTTATTCGTCTGCACTTAAAACTATTTGCAGTTCCTTTGCAATTATTATATTATTTTGCCTATTTGCATAAAGACGGACAAAGACTTAAAAGCTTTAGGAATGCTTTAATTCCCCGATACTGCTAATTGGTAGAAGATGAGAACCCTTCCTCATGGAACTTGCAAATAGAAACTCTAGCAATCTGCACTGAAAAGGAATAGCAGTAAAAAAAAAATGGAGCAAACCCGGAGCTTGTTCGTGAATCGGTTCCAACAACGACACCACCATCGAATTCCATCGCTATTAAAGTCGTCTAAAAATAATTCCCATTAAAATATGAAACGCAAAACATTACATAATTCAATTCAACAATTTAAAAGAAAAGCATTGCTTATTACTGATTGGATAATAAGGATTTGTAGTAAAAAAAGTTGAAAATGCTGAATAAAAAGTTGGAAATAAAACTTATTGAAACTTACTCCGGTACTTATTGCTTCGTTTGGATAAAACCCAATAGCTGGTATAGCAACACGTTTCTCTATATAGACCTCATCCATTTTGCCTGGAAGAGAACCTTTATAGAAGAGATCATTCGAAAACGATGGTCATCAACATTGATACAAAAAACGTGGCAAACATTTTGCCTGGAAGTTCACTTATTTCTAAGATGATCGCTCGACGAGGCAACAGGAAATTATACCTTTGTTTGTCTCATTATCACAACCCCATCGTTCCCTAGAGATCTACCCATAAAAAATTAATTAAGAGCAATTAATCTACATAATTAGCGTCATCTATAAAGACCAAACCTACCAATTGCAACGATATGAATGCAATAAAGGGGCATATGAAATATGATGCAAGATAGTCACACCTTTGCATATATTCGAACTTGAACAGGTTATGCTCAAAGTATTGCAAATTGCAATTTTTGCAATGCAAACTTAACACTAGAACAACGTGTTTCATAACATGTCATATAGAGATGATGATTGGTTATGGGAAAATTCCAGCAATACTCTTCACCTGGTTGTCTCCAGCAACCTCACCTCAAAAGAACAAATGAAAACAGCACGACCTCCCCGAACCCATCTCAGATTCCAGGCTTTAAATTTGCATGTGAGGGTACACCAATTATCACCATCGTTGTATCACTCGCTCCTACCGTACACCAACAACGACAATCACATTCGGCCCCTATTTCGTGACGGAAACTAATGCTACAAACAAATGCAATATGTTAGCAGTTTGATGTATTTGTTTGCGCAACTGTAAAGGTGTTCGGGAAGCTCAAGCTCCAGATGGCTGAACGTTAAGCGCATCTATGTTTAGGTGTTTATTCAGGTTTTTTTAATCACCTATTTCTTGCATAAGCTGTCACGATGGAATCTGGTAGGTTTGTAGTTGCCATAGGTTTGTATATTTTTGCCATAGGTTTGTAGTTGAAGTCTTCCGATCGAGCTTCTCTTTGATTTGTATATATTTATGCATTCTGAAGATTTGTATATTTCATGAGGTTTTTTAATTAAACTCCGCTATTCGTGGAGAAGGCCTTTTTTTATTATTTATTCGATGTTATCTTAGTTTATGACTTGGAAGATTGGTTTCGACTTTTTTTGAACGACTACTTTCAGCTATGACATGCTCTAGCGTTCCCAACATTCCAGGTACTCATAGGGTCGCGGATTTTAATCTTGGGTTTGCACCAAATTTTTTAAGGGATTTGTATGTATTCCGGACGTATTTGCCGGTTATATTTTTCTACACGACCATCTCTTGGAAGTTTATTCCTCCATCCTTGAGTTTTATAAGTACTGGTTTAGGAATCGGGGATTCTGGAGACAGTTGGTGCTAAAAGTGAAGTTCGGAGCTGAAAGTGAAGTCGCCTTTCGTGTGAAGCACGGTTTGGCACCCTTCCCTTCCTTTCTCGCCTCCTTCCCCTTCCCGCCATGAGCGGTACTTGCAGGTCAGTGTGCTGGAAATGGTTGCGACCAAAAATCAACATGTCTAAAAAACCTTTCTAAGTCAAATTCGATGAATGGGACCAAAAACTTGGGCCCATAGGTGGGGTCTAATGACCTCAGGAAACTCGTCTAAGGGGTGCTCAGTGACCCGTAGGTGGACGAAGTTGAGTTCAGGAGGTCGCCGAAGACATTGTACTTCCGCTGCTCTTGAGACCAATGAATTAGTGACAGACAGGCAAATGCAGGTGCCCGCATGTCGTATCCGTTCGCTACTAGTTTTAGTCATTTTTATATATGTGATTCGAATTGTAGAAGTAATTAAATGGAGACTGCTCAAAACTACCGTATCTTTCGATGGTTGCTTCCCTAGAAGACTCGCCTCTTTGAAATTGGAATTAATCGCGTAGCAGCCGCCAAGGGGGCTGCCGCGCCGCCTTCGACATTTTTTAAGCGCGTGCGTGGTTTGCGCGATCGTTGTTGATGTGTGGGGCGTCGAGGGGGGTAAACCTCGATTATTTGGTCATCGAACTGGCATTGATAAGTGGGGAAGCTCCTCATTGTCCCCCTAATGGGCTTTTATTATTCAGTTTACGATCCGTTGGGGCAATTGCGTTTAGTTGTGTTTGTTGCTTATGAACGAAATCGCCGATCATCGGAAATGATTCAGGATCGTATTTGTTGTTGCGTGGTACTTGTATTATATCTGCGCAGATATCAGTAGCAAATCTCTCTTTCTCGTTGAAATCACCTTCTAAAAGCTCCGCAGGTGCTATGGAGCTTTTAAGGTGAGCCTGAATGTAGAACTATCCCAAAAATGCCTCACTTAGGTTAACACTTTTAAAGCGCTATTGTGCAACGAATAGTTTTAAAAAAAATCTATACTAGCAAATTTTCCTTATTATTTGTGTTTGCTATTTAAATATCTTGTTTTGTTTTACTTTAGTTAGCTCTCTTACTTTCCGCAGTAAACCAAGAGAAGCGAGTATAAAACTTTATATGCAAATTAGAGCTTTTGCATAGATGATACACTGCATAGCACGTTTTGTGTTCTTTTGAGTTTATTGAGCATAGCTGTAAAATGAGTTCTTTACCTAGTTGTTTTAATTTAGTTCTTTTATCAGTCCATTGTTGATTACTTTTGAAGCGGAATGAGTCCTCACGGAGCCTATCTGATGTGATAGAGGTAGGGGCTTCTATTTGCACTTATACGATAAGGCTGTCTAAGTTGGATTTTATTATTAAGCATAGTTTTCGCAGTTGACAGATGTTAATAGCACTAAGTTTTCATTGTGTAAATATCATTTGGTATGTTTAAAATGAAAGCAGTATTGCAATAGCTGGCCCTAATTCTTTTGAATTATAGCCAGCTAGGTGGTCGATAGTGGAACAGTCTTTTAAAATATCCATCATGTCTAGTTATATATCTTGTTCCCTGGTTGCTGAAGCAAACCTTCTGGCCTCAACCGAGATCATGACAAAAGCTGATTTCTTTGTTGTCAACTGCTATAGAGTGTATAAGTACCGCAAAAAAACTAAGAAATATTTAACAGACAGACACAGACAAACACGTTGCTTGCATACCGACAAACGTTGCAGTACTTAATCGCGAACATGAAAAGCGCCATAAAAAATTGCATCGAATTATGTAAAATATTCTGTTGACTTATGCAATTATTTTTATTTATTTTTTATTCAAATGAGGAGTTAGGAGTGCAAGTGGTATAGTTGCTTTAGAAGTGTTGCTCGAGCTCTGATCCTGCGCGGTTCGTTGAGGGTCGCAGGATTAGGTAGGCGATTCTTGGCAGGACTCTGCTGTTCTTGAAACTTATGCAGGGGGTGTTGAAGTTGGCGTTGCTCATGCAGATTTTGGTACGCCGTCGTCAACTTGGCACCTTCTTTTCGAGAGCGTCAAAGTTGACGTCGGTATACCATTGGCTACTTATCAAAAAGGTTATTCTACCATATTTTACTCACGGTTACAGTTGGCCAACCATGTTGATGAATCCACATTTAACGGAGTAGGGACAAAGGTTTACCTGTAGCAAGGTGCTCCGGTCTTGTTCCTGCTTTAAGAACGTCAACGGTCGGTTCAGGAACTCTACTGTGTAGGTCATTCCTACGTGTTGATTGAAGATTGTATTATCTTATAATTATATTAGCTGATGTGATATGAAAGTGAGCTATGTCGAAGAATGCGAGGTTTAATGGCGATTGTATACTTTACTGGTTATCTGTGCTACAAGTTGGATTCTGCAGGAGTTCGAGGTGTTGGGTGTTGCGTTGGTGGAGGTTGAAGAGTTGTGGTGGGAGTCGAGTCGAGAGGGCAGAAAATGAGCAATAACAGCGCAGAAGACGAGTGCTACAAGTGCCACGAGAAAGGGCACTTTGCTCGCAACTGCCCCAATCAGGAGTCAGGAGCTCGTCGTGGAGGTGGTGGAGGTAAGCGCTTTCGATTGCTTGCACCACTATCATTTTTCCCATATTCAAAATGAATCTAGTTAGATGTTTTTTGCATCTTTTTTTGCACTTTTTTTTTTAAATTGCTGCATCACATTTTTTAGCAAATTGTTTTTGGGGTGTTTGCTTAAGGAATTCTTAGAGATAGAACGAACGGGTTGTGTGATTGGAGGGCATAGCAGACAGGCAATACTCAGACGTAGAGGGCGGATAGAGGGACATGGGGATCTTTAAGTTTCTTTTTTTTTCATTGCACTAGTAATTGATAAAAGCCGTTTGCTGTTACCAGTTCATCTGTCGAATCCATTTTTGTGCTTGTGTCTTTGCCCTAGGGATTGGCCTTCTTCTGGATTAGCAATGCTTTGCTTTGGTTTTTCCCGTTACTGTCTGTGTTGCGTGACTGTGATCATACTCACCCGAAGGGAGTAGGCATAGGCAAGTCCTAACTATTAAAAGCTTCCAGGAGGGTGGCAATTAGGCAGGCGGTGGAGTGTCGGTGAGTATGTCTGGGTTAACATATGTGGGTGTATTTTAGCACGGCACACAGCGGCTTGTATTGCTTGTGTTGTGCAGAGTGCAGAGTATGGTCGATCTAGATTGCTACAATTGTGGACAGCCGGGTCACTTCGCACGTGAGTGTCCCTCTCAGCGTGGTGGCGGTGGTCGTTACGGTGGACGTGGTGGCGGACGCGGTGGACAGAGTGAATGCTATCAGTGTGGAGGTCAGCTTTTGTGCTACGAGCTTTGTTCATTTGGTCATTTCTGTATGGGAAGGAGGGATTAACAGATAAAAGGTTGTTGCCGGGCGTGTATTATCGAGGCAAACTTTTTAAGGTTCAAACCTGGATGTTGGCCTGTATTTGCCGAGGTTCACTTTAAGGTTAGGTAAGGGGGCGGTGTTGTGATTTGATATCAGCTAATGAGTTACTTTGGAATATTTGTGGAGGGTATCGGTCATTCACAAACTGACCTTAAATTCAAGAATTTTTTTAGTGATCAGCGAGCAAGTATTGCAAAGGATTAATGTGTTGTCTATAAAAAGTTTCAGCATGCGGATAATAAGGTAGAGAACAGGAAATTTACTTGGGTAGTTAGTATAGAGCCTACAATGGGTAATATCCGAAGGTTTGCTTCGACCTGTATGAGGTAATGAGAGAGGTTTACGCAAGTCAAATCAAGGGTGTTTTCTTTGTTTGTTGATTCTCAAAATATTATAGGCCTCATGAAAAAGGTATATGATGGGGTGTGCAAATAAAGGATGCTGATAGGACGAGCACCAGCAGTTGGTAATATCTTTGCGTGGGGTGGAATTGGCAAAATGCTGAGAAATGTTGTTCTATGCTTCTATTTCGCCTATAAGGGAGTAGTCACCACTAGGATGTACTACCTAAATGACGTGGGTTTATCTTAAGGCTATGGGCACTTCGCACGCGAATGTCCATCAGATCGTCGCGGTGGCGGTGGAGGGCAGAAGTGCTACAACTGTGGCAAATTCGGTCACATCTCACGCGAGTGTCCTGAATCGGGGTCGGATCAGTCAAAGCGCTGCTACAATTGCCATCAAATCGGGCATATCAGTCGCGAATGCCCTGAGGAGGCGATGGGACGCAATGACTGACCACTAGCGTGCATGGAGCAGAGGGGTGATGGGGCACGCACAGACGTGGCTATCTCTGGCTCAACGCACGGGTCTCCAACATTTCGTGGCTGGATCTCTGCTGTGTGTGTGTTGTTCCTTGTTTCTCTCCTTCTGTCTTTTTGCGTCACTACAGAGTTGTAAACAGCACATATACCTGTTCCGGTTTATACTGTTGCACTACTTCCTTCCGGTTATCTCGACGTTTTAGTTGGTATTTTTTTTCGAGTTCCTTTGTCATGACCTTGAAATGTCTCTTCGGGAATGGAAGGGTTAGACAAAGGGGGGATTGAGGTGAAATGAGAAGGTATTCCCAAAGTATATGCGCTGTTTTCATCTCAGTATGGTTTCTTTTTGCTGCACTCGGTCGTTGTTCAGTTGCTGTGCGTGCGTCGTCTCGTCGATGCTTTCTTTCTTTTTTTCTTGCTTCCTCTACTGTTCTGATATCCTTTTTTTCTTTCCTTTTCCCGACTGTTTTTTTTTGTTGTTTCTCTTTTTCCTATCCAATACTATACTCTTTAATATTGTTGACATTTATTAAGAAGATTATTTTTGTCATCGTTTTCGGCTGATTACTCTTTTGGGCATTACGCCATTTTGATGGCGTTTTGCATCGAAGCGATTTACAAAGAGGAGAGGTTAGGTTGGGTGATTTGATTTGCATATCGAATTCGTCGATTCGCCTCAATGATCGATATTCTCGTCGCTTATCCTCTCTTCAAGCACACTAATTGTAAAATAATTCCGTTCTCAAGCAATTACAACATTCATTATATCATATATAAAATTCTTCGGTGGTGAGAGGAGTAAAAAGAGTGAGTGCTGTATTCCTTTGTCGTTCTTTTTTATTGCTCACACTTCCGGTAAATCAATTGAAGTACCGGACGCTTGCAAGCACTATGAAGAATATTTGCATTGTTTAGTATTTGTTAGGGGAGTTTTGTGGGATTCTGAATACAGATTCCCCGATAGTCATTTATTACAACTCTCAACAATATTCAATTAGTCTTAACAATACAGCGAGGGTGTATATCAGTCGAAAAGTGTCACATTCTACGTTGAAATCTTCGTATGTCGGTTTCCCATTTCTTTTTATGCATTACATATATACGCATCGCGATCCTTGCATCACATACCTGCAAAAGTGCAATCCTCGACGGGGGTAGACAAACCCTCTAGTAAACTGATAAAATAATTCTACCTTGAAGGACCTTTTAGAGAGTTAGTCCTCGTTTGGTTGCCACTCAGGTATGGCCAGAGGGAGGTGGGGATGGATGACCTGAACTCAGGTTTCTTTCCAGTTATATTGCTTTTATTATGAGGTGCTCGAAATGGCACCTTACCAAGGAAGCGGGTATACAACTTCGACCTTAACAATTGCTTTTCAAATCTTCACTAGAGTAAGGGTGGATTTAAAACCAGCAACTTTTTCTGGCCTTGGTCTATACACTTGGGATGCAGGTCACATTTTAAGATCGAGAGTTTGCTTCTAGTACGAGCAAGCATCCAAAGGTTGCTTAAATGAAAGATTTTTTGAGAGGTTTTATTGTATCCAACTCAACTATCAACAATTACTCGAACTTCAGGAACCTCGTTCTAAAACACTCAAATATTATTGAATTCACAACTTTATGTCTCAAACGTCGTCTTTAACGAAGTGAATGAAAGTGTTGAGTCAAAGGAAAAGAACCATAAGAATGAACTAACCGAATCGTGTTCTCCTTGTTGAATATCGATGCCAAGTATATGCTTAGCAAGTAGCTTCAATGATGGTGTTTTCTTAACGCCAACCATCTGGCGGAATTGTATATATTTTGATGTATCGCGAGTCATCTTTCTAGTATGCGACAGATTTAGCACCTGAAGTATTGCCCGTATTTTTACGAGTCAATAAATATCTTATTCAAATATTACTAAAGCAGCAACTAATTGGTCAATTCCCACCGTATGAGCTCTAGCATCTCAAATCTCTATCACATCTTCAGAATCAATCCACCTGAAATCGTACTTCAATTAAGGGTGGGGCGGGGGGGGTGGTAGAAAAGTGATACTTAATCCTCAGGATCAGTCCATCTGGAGCTATACCCCAACTAAAGAGCAGAAGATATAATGGTGGTACTTAATCCGCAG
This sequence comes from Baylisascaris schroederi, assembly GCA_006503575.1. Taxonomy (NCBI): domain Eukaryota; kingdom Metazoa; phylum Nematoda; class Chromadorea; order Rhabditida; family Ascarididae; genus Baylisascaris; species Baylisascaris schroederi. The sequence continues at coordinate 271,374 of QEWY01000381.1, forward strand.
GATCAATCCATCTACAGCTATATCCCAATTAAGAGGAGGGAGGGGATAGAAAACTGGTACTTACTCGAAAATCATTTTGTAGGGCATGGCCAACGACAATTTTCCCAGCCAGTAGTTTATGCACTTCCTGTTGTACGCGCTCGAATGATTCGCCTGAAATGAAAGCCATTTTCAACAATACAGAACTCATCGACCAACCGCTTGCATAAATTCTTAGACCCAAAAATCCGTTGTTGAGCGATGAAAAATGATTTGCATATATGCAAATTTTTTAGATTCTATTAGAAGCCGAATGGACGAGGCAATTCATCGAAACCCTCGTTGGCTCATAGTAGATCTAAATAATGATGAGGGCTAGTATACCAATAACTAGTTCTTTATATAGCATGAGCTAACAGCTGATGCAATAGACTCAATTAAAACAATTAAAATATGGCCAAAATTGGCCAAAAGGGCCAATTTCCCGCTTTAGCTCATATTCCTATAGGCAACGTTATGATACTGTTCTCAAGTATTTCAAAAATGCGAACCGTTCAAAAGGCTATTGGGTCGAATTCCACTCACTTCGGTACGATAGTCAGTGATGCGTTGCTTTGGTTTCACATATTTATCGTAGATACACTCTCCGTTCATATTCACCATCGATACTCTGGCTAATAGGTCCTCACTTCCATCCACACCAGCACCAACATATTCACAATCCAATCCTATTGCTTTTGTAATTTCAGCCATGCTGAAATAATGAATAAACGCATTATAATATGCGATCAAGTTTTATGAATTTTCCAACCTGATTTAATAAGGTTTTACCACGTGACACGATCTTGTACTTTTTATCTTTGAATAAATAGTTCATGATGGTACTAGCATCGATAATACTGAAATTAAAAATATTCAAATAGGGGGTTTTTTTAAATAAATGCAATCTTTGCTTAGACAATCAATATTGCTGTCATAGGTATTTGTGGGAGAAGCTCAACGGAAGCGATGAAGAAAACATTTAGTGAGGAGGAGTGTATATGCAAATGTGTTCTAACAATTATATGAATAAGTGGCATTGATATGGACAGCCTGATATTGAGGATTTAATGAGATCGCTTTTCAAGTTGTTTATCTACTTTATCAACGGGGGGAACTAATTTACATATTGAGCATAGGTAGGATTTTCCATCATCGTAAACGAAAAATATGAAGATACTTAAATTTAATAAAAAAAATGAACTTCAAAATTTGCATAAAGTCGATTACCGAGAAATGCCTTCTGTTTTTTGCGAACGATGGGCACTGAATGCTTTGATTTCCGCTTTTCGTTTCTTCCATATATTTGTGCTGTTCGTTGTTCCACCAGTCAACTTCCGCTTTCTTTGTCGTCTCCCTCTCACTTCTTCAAACGTATTACCTTCTTCATTTATCTTGGCTTTTTCGGCTAATTCCTCAGCTAATACCTGCAAAATACCTTCACAGTTCGAGAAATGAATGACCGTATTCACTTGAATAAAAGCCCTCCTTCAATTGGACCGGAAGAAGTCTGTTGCCTTCTATGAGCTACCCATCGCATGAACCCCAATGAAATATGCAATGGAAAAACAGTGTGAAAATATTGTTGGGTAATTAATTGTTGGGTAAGTGTTTTGGAAACGGTAAAAGAAGAAAAAAATTGGCGCATAAAAACCTTTTTAAGTTGTTTCCAATTCGAGGAGAACGATGCACCTCTAAGATCCTCAGCAATATTACCATCATCGGATATAGACTCCATCGATAGTGTCCCTGCAAAGATCCTTACTCATCTATGACCATTTTCATCTGCATATTATTTACGATATCTGCAAATATCCAGTTTGTTTCAAAAAGAATGAAAAACAAAACAAAACGAAGAAGACACACACAAATACAAGTATTATAGGAAAGGAAAATAAAACATTTAATGAAAATATTTGAATAGGCGATAATAAAATAAAAAAATTTCACAAACGGAATTAAGCAAGAATCATAAAAAGAGAGATTAAAACAAGATCAAAGCAGAGAGATAAAAGGATTCAATAGATCAGATTAGTGGTAATTATTCATAGGTGATCTGATGATTCAGGTGGCTCATAAATACATGAAGAGAGGGGATATTTCTAAGATTTCTATGAGGGAACTCATTTTAAATGCTCTTTGTTTCATAGGCCTAGAAAGTTTTATTAGCAGCTGTCAATAAATCTCCATTTTATTAGCAGCTGTCAATAAATCTCGATTTTTTTTTTTGTTTTGCGTTCTATTACGATCATTCTTACGGTCATTTTATGGTTGTGTGCGGTCATTCTGACCCATCGTCATTTTGATCGACGTCTGCTGTTACGAACGGTTATTGATACTGAGACTCGAGCGCTTGAATGTCCACTCTGATGGTCACTAACGATATCCTATTTCACTAGTGCTTGACCATGTTTTATTATGCAAGTCCCACCTCAACTTTTCTATTTTTTAGAATCTTAAGTGGAACAAAAACCACGCAGGTCAGACAGTGACCCCTCCTATCTACCTATAGATCAACAAAAATACGGTTGTTTATATAGCATCGAGAGAGAAGCGTGCATGTGCAAAGTTCGCTCATTCGAACATGAATAGTAGTTGCACGAATGGTGTGCGTCTTCTGTGAGTCGTCCCAACTCGATGTTTTTTTTTCTGAATTTCTGTAGAAATAATTCGAGGGGAGAGGTACAAAGGGCGGACTTTTCCGCCATTTCCGGGGAATATAGGGGGCGGACTTTTCCGCCATTTCCGGGAAATATAAGGGGCGGATTTTTCCGCCATTTCCGGGAAATATAAAGGGCGGACTTTTCCGCCATTTCCGGGAAATGATGTTTTTTGTAGTCGCATGTGCGGTTAAAATTGTTGATTGTTGAAATGTCACCTCCGTAGATTAGACAATTATATCTGACTGATTTTCGAATAGCTTGATTAATGAAGTTGGAATTGGTTGTAAAGGTTGTTTTTCGGTCTGTTTATATACTTGTTAACTTGGATAAAGTAATGTCAACTCAGCAATTTGTTGACATTTGCGCCTATTCTTACAAAGGAAGAGAATGCTGACACTCCCCCTCAGCATAATCATCGAACACGTGGGTGGTTTTTTATCCTTCCAGATCAGCCATCACCTTGGAAGGGTTCTCTTGGAGGCATTGTTCCTACTTCTTGGAACTAGTTTTTTGGGAAGGGATAAGGGGCGGGTTTGCATCCGAGAGGGTTTTAAATTTCGATTGCTTTCGAATAGGATATATGGTTAGGAAACGAGGAGACTCACATTAAAGGGTGCTATAATACGTTCGAAGAGCGTATCGTAGATGGGCTTATAATGTGGTTGTACTGTATATCCTCCTTAGTGTTGGTAAAGTGAAGCTTAGATTTCGTTAACTTGAAAAGTGGATATATTCGTGATGTTGTATTATCGGTTAGTCCCTATTTAAACTCGTATCGAATCTTTCAATGTGTTTATTAGATTCATAATCAACTTTCTTTGCGTTGTGATCGATTCAGGACTTCATATTTTCCTCTACGATCTACTCGAAATTCCCATTCTTTTTCTATTGCAGTTGATTCACGAATCGTATTATTACTGAAGTGAAATGGATATATTGAAGGCTGAAATAGAACGCAAAAGGAAACAAGTGAAAGAGGTCGAAGTTGAGGTAGGTGTTATTTTACACTCATCGCTTGACAGGTAAATATCTACCTGAGGACTTCGAGCAGGTTGAATACTATTGTTGTTATTGCTGCAGTTGAAAAAACCCTTTCGAGATGGTCGTGGCCTGAATCCGATCTCATTAAAGGGTGCTATAATACGTTCGAAGAGCGTATCGTAGATGGGCTTATAATGTGGTTGTACTGTATATCCTCCTTAGTGTTGGTAAAGTGAAGCTTAGATTTCGTTAACTTGAAAAGTGGATATATTCGTGATGTTGTATTATCGGTTAGTCCCTATTTAAACTCGTATCGAATCTTTCAATGTGTTTATTAGATTCATAATCAACTTTCTTTGCGTTGTGATCGATTCAGGACTTCATATTTTCCTCTACGATCTACTCGAAATTCCCATTCTTTTTCTATTGCAGTTGATTCACGAATCGTATTATTACTGAAGTGAAATGGATATATTGAAGGCTGAAATAGAACGCAAAAGGAAACAAGTGAAAGAGGTCGAAGTTGAGGTAGGTGTTATTTTACACTCATCGCTTGACAGGTAAATATCTACCTGAGGACTTCGAGCAGGTTGAATACTATTGTTGTTATTGCTGCAGTTGAAAAAACCCTTTCGAGATGGTCGTGGCCTGAATCCGATCGCGATCGGGTCGCATTCCGTATAGGTCAATTCTAGATCACCGAAGAAGAACGCCCATCATACCTGCTTATTTCTAAATAAAGTTGAAATCCTGTTCGACGAGCGACGCCGAAACGTTGAGCCTAGGTTGGAATCAAGTTGGTTCGTGACCAGGTTGAAGTCAAGCTAATTTTGAGTTGAAACTTGGCCAGTAGGTGCAGTCATGATCTTACATGAATTTTGGATATTTTATTTAAATTGTTTATAATTGTCGTTTATTTAATATACGCTTTATTTTTTTTATTTTCATGCTTCATCTTTCAATTGCTCTTGTCTTATGTTGCTGGGTTACTTGAAGATGTATTGTCTCTTTATGTACATAAATAATTTGATTTAATTTTGGATGAAATATTTGATTCTGAAAGTTTTTCCGATATCAGATAGGATCTTCATCTTTGGCCGCAATGGCCAAAAACTGGCCATAATCTGGCCCAAATTCGTCGAAAATGAACCCATTACGAATTGAATTCGTTAAAAGAGTGCTTATTATGAGATAATTGAATGAATGAACGCTTTTTTAGGCATCAGGAACGAAGTTTTTCAAAAGAGGTGACCTTGCTGAAAAGCAGAGACAAGCTTATTGGGATAAATACAATGCGAGGCATCGTTTACATCCTCTCACCAATACCACAGTATGTGTTAATCTTTCTTTCTTTCTTTGTCTCTCCCTCTCTCTTCCCTTCCCCTTCTCTTTTTCTTTCTTTCTCTCTCCCTTCGATTTCAACTATTCTCTGTTATTTACCTACAAGCATTTCGAATGGGCTATACAAGCATATCAACAAGCTGATCACATGTCCTCATCTATGTTTCAATAACTACAGGGTGGAATTGATAGTACTAATTTTATTGGTAAGAGTGCAATCTTATTTGTTGATTTACTTATACGAAAACTTAGTTTTTACCGCCCTCTATCGATAGGGTTATTTTTGTTTATGGACAGCTGAGGGGACATGTGTTCTTGTCAAGACGGATAGAAGCAAAAAAGAGGGCAACATTGGTTAGGTTATTTAACATAACGAAAAGGGATGATACGAAGATTTAGGTACTCCTTTTTAAGTATTGTTTGAAAGTGATGGTATTATAGGGTTCATATTAAAAGAGATGGTTTTTGGGTTGTTTCAAAGGATTAGCACCAGAGCCAGAACCTGAGGCTACAGAAGACGAAGAGGGGTAGAGCTGCCGGGACCTGCTTAATATAGAAGGTAGTGGCCTAATGTCAGAGCTGTCTTCTGAAGGTATTATATCCGTTAGAAGATTTGTGCACTGTGGGTAGCTTTCTTTTAGAGCGATTATAAATGTTTAGAAGTAGGAAATACTAGAGAAATTAGTGATTCATTCAATAGACTCATTCAGTCACTTATTAAGGTCTATTAGCGAGTGTAAACGCCAACGTTTTGAAACCGCTGAATTGTGCATTTATGATGCTTGCTAAACACATGAATTAAAGGCTAAAGTACATAAAGTACCTTCAACATCCTAAATATAACCTGAAATTAGATCTCCTTCAGCAGGTTATACAAAAGATAGAATTTCAGGTGGAAACCAATGAGGGTATCAATGCAAAGGAAACAAGTTGCGAGAGAGAGGTGGAATGTGATGATTTGCCTCGTGCAGAGGTGATACGTAGATTGCGTAGCAGAAGTCAACCTATAACACTTTTCGGCGAAACAGAATCCGAATCGAGGGCACGCTTGAGGAAACTCGAAATCGAACAGGTTAGTTTTTATCATTATTTGATTCACTCATGATCGGTGTGATGGGGAGGATGTCAACGAAGAAGAATGAAAAGTGCTGGAACTCAGCGGATACTGCGGAGACCTGATATTATTGATACGTTGGAGGTGTATTTAGTTTGTTGGGCTTTAGTTAGTAATGTATTTGGACTATTACTTGTTCATAGTGACATAATTATATTTCAGCCGGATATGAAGGAAGGTTGGAAGAACGATTTTCAGTCAGCGATGAGGGAAGTGGATCATGAACTTGTCGAAGAAGTCATCAAAGGAGAGCAGAATAGTGCCGGTAATCCCTTTGTTTTATTTTACGTCCTACGTCTAGGCCATTGCCTCACTGCATTATCCGCTGCCTTTGAAGGGAGTCTTTAATCTGCTGATTAAATTTTTACTGCTTTCTGATTAGTGCGTGTCACCACCCTTCATGAAGTGACACCTGGTTTCTTTTGAGGGGAGGGGAGCCGCGGTGTCGAAGGAGTTTCTCCGAGGGGATCATGGTGTCGAGGGAGTTTCTCCGAGGGGATCATGGTGTCAAAGGCAAGTACTGTCAATGAAAACAAGGCAACAAGTTTTTGCCTTCGAACATTAGAGTAAGCAATCGCTATTAAGGTAAACACGATGTGGATATGCCGGGTACTGCAGAGGATACAACATGGGATAGGATCGAAGCGAATGCCCGTTTATTAGGTGAAGGTGATAATCCAAATCGTGATTGCGATATTATCAGAGAGTTCTTCTCGTATATCCTAACTCGATGGGGTAGAGCACTCAATGCACGTGATGAACTCACAAAAAGGTTGGCTATTTTATCATTGATACTGCTTATCACTGGTCATTTAACAAAGCGAAAAATGCGTGGAATTTTCAATTCATTTGGGCATATTTTAAATTAAATGTCAATTGGGCGAACGATAAGATGTGGTGACACCAGATGGTGGTGGAAGATATTCGTTTTTAGGTTTTTAGATCTCGTTGGACTCTTGGCCAAGCGGATTAGGCTTAGCCAAGTGCTCCATACTTGTTTTGATCATATGAACAAAAATCTTTGTTAAAGTTATTGTTAGCATACTGTGCAGTACATAATTGTGGCATCCCTTCAATAGTTGTTATTCACCGCAAATCGTCGCTTTTAGAAATCACTAGCAAGGGATGTGTAATACTAAAAATTAAGTAGATTGATGAATACCTTTACTAAGTAAGATATCGATTGGTCTTATCGTACTGAGATCCAAAGGGGAATTAGGTCTTGATTTTATAGTATATTTTTTTTATTATTTTTTATTTTCCAATCTCTTTTTATCTCTTCCGCTTTTGTGGCTTTGTAAAGGAAAATGATAGGGTCATTATTAGATGGGAGGGAATTGAATATAAAATGGGAGAAGGTTATTGTGAAGTTATAGCGATCTGTGATCATTATAAAGAAATATTTTTGTTTAGATCAGCGGAAGGTAAATTAGCGGCAACGATGCACAAACAAACGATGGAACATCTACGTCCGTTGTTAAGTAGTCTCGAGAGGCATACAACAAATGCAGATATTCGACAACATATTGTAAAGATATGCCGACTTATTATTATCGAACGCGATTATATAAGGTTTACTTATAGCATGCTTCTGCTTTTATTTTATCTTTGAACGCAGCACAGGTGTGATTTGGAGGGGACAGGTGAGCAGTTTTGGGTTGTGTACTCACCAATTATTGAGGGGTTAGAGCTCGATGGAATACTGTATTCGTATAAAAAACGAATAATGGAATCGTTGTTCGCGCCATAAGGGGCGACATTTCTTGTAAACCTTGGCATATATATATATATATATATAGCATAATCATGGCGATTAACATAGAATCTTTTAAACGTTTCATAGTTATAGGGCAAATAATGCATATATGGAGATGGCAATCGGGAATGCACCATGGCCAGTGGGTGTCACTCGTTCGGGATTGCATCAACGACCCGGTTCAGCTAAGGCTTATGTATCGAATATTGCGCATGTTCTTAACGACGAAACACAAAGGAAGTATATACAGGTAATTCCAGATGGAATATTGCTTTATTTCTTTGAGGGAGAGGGTTAGCTGGGTTTTTTGTGGTCGTTGTACTTCATTTTTTCTTGTGGGCATTGGGATTAGCTTAAATAAAGCTTCATCTTGCTGCAATATAGAAAAAATCCATCAGATAGTTTCAGTTAACTTTTTTCTTCATCAAAATGAACTCTATTTCGATAATTTCGAAGCCAATCAGTTATTGTTTTTAAAAAAATACTCTATAAGGAATTCTTTGCAAATGAGGGATAATTGTCTAATTTTAAGGCATTCAAACGAATTATGTCACGTTGTCAACGGTATTTCCCAGCCGATCCGAGTAAATGTGTGGAATACGTTCGTGACGATACCTCTACTAATAGGGAATAAAATCATTGCAGATTTATTTTTCATATTTGCAATAAAATTTTATAATAATTAGTGTGTTTGTATGTATTTGTTATTGATTGTTCACTATACAACCCGCAAAGGTTACCACAGGGTAATATTTGGAATGCTGAATGATGTACCGATGATACATTGCCTTCTATGGCGATCTGTTTTGAGGAGTGTTTCCTGATATGAGCATATTATCTGTGGGTTTTCTTAATATCGCTTGTCAACCTGAATAGAAGTAATAAAATCCGGTGACGGCATAGAATGAAGATTTTGTAGGTGGTCTTAGATGAAACGAAGTTTGGAGTGCTCACACATCCTGAAAAAGACCTTGCATATTTCCTTCCTTGAGATCTTTTTTTTTTGGTGTATTTAAGATGTATGTCTTCGGATGATGTATATATCCTGTTGTCAGCCGTATTCCCGTATGGCTGAGTGGAAGTCCTTCTGCAATCCTTAACGGCTTCTGCTTGTATTGCCATGATCTTTGATTAATCAAAACGGTTGTATAGAGTTCAACCACCGTTTTGTTGATTAAACTTACAGATCTGAGGACAGCGTGAATTTATAGTGATAATTGGTGGATGTTATTCACGGCCTACACTAGCGGAATTCCAGGAGACCGTAACTTAGCCTTTACGATTCTTCATCTACAGCAGGGTCGTTAAGTGAATGGTAAATGTTAAGGTTGTCCGCAAACAGCCTACGTGTCTCCGAAAAACCATTGAATAAATCATTTACATAAATAACCAGTCCAATATCTAGGTATATATGTCATTGAAAACTTTAAATAGACTTTTCGTTGTAGGGAAATAGGCAGAAAAGTCTCACGAGTAGTTAATTTGTATACTAAGATGGCTGGAACATCCATACATTTAGTGTTAGTGACTTGCCTTTCTTGGTCTACTGTTGCCCTATTCTCGGATATTGTACTGGATATGGTCATTGATGAGAACGTTGAAATGGTTGAAAATATGCAGAGGCGACATAAATGGTCTACTTTTCGTAAGGTCTTTCCAGACTCTGTCACTCCTTCCTATCCTGAAAAGATCACAGATTATCGATCTAAAAAGATTGCTGATACCACCGAATTGAATTTAATCTTCATCAATGCGATAAGATAGTGAAAGGTGCTAAGATATCCCCTTCGATAGCATCTTTGGGTATACCCCATTTAACTCGCATTACCGATTTCATCGTTTTTAGCCATAATGTAGGTTCTTAACCGAAGTGAGTATGGTAAGTTGGTTTTTCTTTTCGAGTCATTAGGCTGTGGAATCAACTAGCAGCTGTCACTGTGGAAGCTAGAAATTTTCATGCTTTTAATGCGAAATTTCCCCAGTTTCACTCATTGTCCTTGAGGGAAGTAGGTAGCCAGCCAATATGTCATTAATGTATCTTTGATCTTGCTTTAGTCTTTTTTGTCGCTGTTACGTCATTCCTGATATTTGAATGTTCTTTTTTTTTGAATTTCACCTTTTTCTTCAGATGCTAATCTATGTTGCTTTATTCTTTATTAAGGACGTTTCATTTTATCTCAACCTTTTGCCATATTTCGACGTGGTAGACTTGATCCTCTGTGGATCAGAGCTGATTTCTGGATCCGATCGAGCTCCGATCAGAGCCGATCGGGCTCCGATCAGGCTCTGGCTTAACCAACCCTCTTATGATCTTGAGTCAAGCTTAGCTGTAATTGGGATGGGGATTGGATATAGCCGGTGTTTATGGCATGCGTTTGATGATGTATGCAATCCATATCTTCAAAGGAAAATATTTAGAAGCAAAGTTGAAAGCATCGTCGAAGCGTGACATACGTTGAAGATGAATGAAGATGAAGCGTATTTGATGGCACCATTCGCATATATCAGCAAGATACCTGGGAAACATGTACGTAGTCGTCTTGCAACCGCATTCAACCGATGGCTGAAAATCAACAACAATCCCCTTGAGGTGATTATGTGTACCGTTGAGATGCTCCACAATGCATCCCTCATGTAAGTATGTGCTTTTCCTTTTCCATAAATGTGGCGCTTTTGTCCGGTTGCTTCGACCCTTTTGTTGGGGATGCTTTATGGGGGTATTTTTGAGGAACGCTTATTTTAGTAGACTTTATTCCTATTGTATAGTTGTTTTCTTCGTCAGAGATTAGTGGATTTAGACGATCTGTGATACTTAAAGGGTAATACGCTTCTCTATGTAAATGAGGTGACAAGTGATAGTACTGAGTGATTAAGGTGTAACCATCGTTTAGTAGGCGCCTATTTATTACAAACTTGGGAAGAAATGTGACTGACTGGATATATACGAAAGAAATGACTAAGGTAGGTGCTATTTGCATCTTACAGTGCTTGTCTTAACTACTAACTGATTGGGTTCACTATCAGGTTGTGGGATGAATGATCCATCTAAGAGATCAGTAGGGGTCAACTAAAGGTCAGCTAGGCGATAGTATTCATTCAGGATAGACGATATAGAAGACAGTTCGATACTACGACGAGGTATACCTGTGGCGCATAATGTGTATGGTGTAGCACGAACGATCAACACTGGTAACTATGTTTATTTTGTGGCACTCTCGAAATGCCTGCAACTTGGGAAGCCAAAGGCCGCTGAAATATTCTGTGGTAAGGAGAAATTCGATTTATTTTTAAAACGATTTTGTTTATCTATTTATTTACAGCCGTTTGTTTATCTATTTATTTACAGCCGTTTGTTTATCTATTTATTTACAGCCGTTTGTTTATCTATTTATTTACAGCCATTTGTTTATCTATTTATTTACAGCCATTTGTTTATCTATTTATTTACAGCCGTTTGCTACTAATGTAAATTTGGTGGCATGAATAGCGAAAACTTTCTTATCACATATAGGAGACCTCATTTCCCATCTTTATAAATGAAGGAGGATATCACCTAAGGTCCTGTTGTTAGAGACGGTCATTTTTAAATGCAAAATAATGGTATATTTTAAGAAGAAATGTTGGAACTGCATCGTGGTCAAGGAAAAGAGCTCTACTGGAGGGATACTATGCAATGCCCCACTGAATCGCAATATGAAGATATGGTCATTCAAAGTAAGTGCAAAAATATTACTATCATGGTACTTAGTGGTGCAGAAGTTGTGGTCCTTGATGTATTTTTGGGATCACATATTTGGGATCCTATTCGCAGGTAATAATAGTGTCCTGCAAATTATATGGTATCAAGTGATGTGCGGCGCTATCCATTATGGCTGTTTCACGAATAGAGTAGCACTTAGAATCAGTGCAAGAGCAGTTGACGACGGAGTAACCTTTGCTGCTTTTGTGATGTTCAGCCATAGATCGACTGTCCACAAACCTCACAGCAATTGGGAATCTGTGGCTGAATTGCATCAGACATTGGGAACCTCGGCAGTTGACCTTTTTGTTGGCCTCGGAGTCGAAGTTCTCTAGAATGAGAGTAGTTAGGAGTCGAAACCTTTTTTCCGAAATTTGAGTCATAAATTTTCGTCGATATGACTCGATAATTCATGTGACTTCAAGAGCTGATACAAGAAACTTGCCTTCCATTGTTGGTTTGGATTTCCTTGACCCGGAGGTAGTTGTCATCGGGTTCCCGAGTTAGTTTCCGACACAAACTCTTGAGTTCATGGCGCCCATACTTCTTGACCTATTCTCCGAACCGGAAGCTCATTTAAGTGTCTTAAGTGTTTCTAGTGGCAACAGCACTAGTACAAAAATTGAATAGTATTTCTACTATTATCTTTGATGACACTAATGTCACTGTTACTGCTACCTATTAGCAATAAAAATAGCACTGCTATTATTAAAAATGCTGCTGTTTATATTTAATGAGTGGTTGTGTTACTATAACACAAGTACTTGTTATAAGTAGTAGTTGGTAGTAGCAATAATGGCGAGTATTGGTGTCATCATGAATAGTGAAAAATATTTAATAAACATAATTTTTACTTCTATTTATTAGTAGTATCAGTAATTAATATTATTTGATGTTTATTGATTTTAAAGACGAGAATTTCGAATATTTGTTAAGTACTTTCCGGCTATTGCTAATGGCACTTGTTTTATTATAACACAATTATTGATTATGAGTCATAGAGATTGTAATGGCAGTTAATAGAGGTATGTTAGCACTACCATATTGGTAGCAGCTACTATTAGTAATATTAGCAGTAAGTGATACTAATAAATAGTAATTGTTTTGCGAAAGTGTTATAATTTTGCATCGTGTTAAATAATGGGAGGTAGTGTTATAAATAGTGCTAAAGTTGATACTTACTAGGTGAAATGCCCCTTTCCGGCATTCGTATTACTTCAAGAAAATCAACCAGATTTTTTTTTTGCATTGAAACATTAGGAAAACTTTATATTACTTGCAAATCATTCATTTTTTAACTTAAGCGAGCCGTAAAGTATTTCCTCAATATACGTTTGAGTTTTTGCTTGCTCAATTTTTAATAAAAGCATCTATAACTAAATATAAACATATTTTTCTAATGCATTTGGAATTGTTGATGTGGCTTGTTAGTGTTCATGTGAATATGGATCGAGGATGAGTGCGAATTCCGAAGACCTGTTGGTGTGTTGGCGTGACCCTCGATTGTGCTGCTGCAGATCAGTTTTGCTTGGGAGAAGGGAGTACACAGCGCTAAATTGGCAAGGGGAAGAGGGGGAAGCCGTTGCATGTTACCTCTTCAGGTAGAGTTTACAACCTGGCCATTAATCACTCATTTTGTTAGGGGGTCCATCAAGTTGTAATTTTTATGCTTTATTCTTTTATTTACAGAAACAGGCGGCCTATTCGGTTTGACGGTACGTTTGATGGAATTATTCAGCGTATATCAACAATATAACTTCACGCCACTTATTAATAACCTTGCTCTCTATTGTCAAATTTCATCGATACTGTGTGTATTTGCATAATAATATCGTATCTCTATTGCAAATATATTTCATTTTATTTATATTATTTTGGAATGATTATTGATTATTTTGTGATAAACAGTTTTTGCACTAAGAAAATTAAAGTTATAAATATAAGAAATTATAGAATATTTCAGTTGAAATTCGTTGATAAAAATCTATCAATATGAATGAATGAAAGCGAAAATTACATCTAAAAATCCCATGAGGCATACTTAAGATATGGCAATGGATTGTGTAATTTATTCTATAGGAAATTATTTTTTTATTATTTAGATTAAAGCATCAAATTATTGATAAAATAGAGATTTAATTGAATTTATAGAGATGATTATATAAATCTTTGCTCACAAGATTATGCCGAGTTGAAAAGCTTTGCTGAAGATCTCACTGATGGGAAGTTCTCGTTTCCTATTGTAGCGGCTGTACGACATGACGATGCGGACGATGAGATACTCAGTATGTTGTTTCCGATCCATTTTTTTCTACTGTTGTTTTTATTCGAATAAGTTATTATTAGTAAGTCGAGTAGGTAGATTCGAGTTCAAGTTCAAGTTCAAGTTCGAGTAAATAGTTGATGAATGTAGCGTAAGCCTCAGATGCGATTGCAGGTTTTGTAATTTACTCAAAAATTATTAAACTAAGCAATACAATCAGATAAGAGCAATGATGAAAAAGTTGAAAATTCCCGGCAAACGATATCGAGAATAAGAACAATATTCTGGTTTTTCCTTCCGGTCATACGCTGAAATCTTTTAATTCAATAAGAAGATATTGGTATTCTATATGAAACGTTAACCATTGTTGAAAACGATGGTATTCATGAAGTTTGCAGTGGTATATTTAGCACTATTATTATCGATGTCTAATTTTATTTCGATTTAGTGCTGTCTTACCTGGTCAGATATTCACATAAATCCTTCATCTTGCAGATATTCTTCGACAAAGAACTAAAGATAATGAAGTGAAAAAGTATTGTATTCGATTATTACACGAAAGAGGTGCAATCAGGTATATGCAAGTGATTTCCGCTTTAATTGATACACGTTTACTTGCTTGTTTCAATGTGTTTAGAGAGTTATTAAAGTGTTTCTTCTTTTGTTGTTTTTATTTGAGAGATGTTAATGGGTATGATACTCTCCCTGTTTACCCCTTATCTCTGGGGTGAATTGTGACGGTGATTACCTCTAATTAGCTGTGCACAAGTTCTGAAGGTAGTAGGAATGGGCGTTACCTTCAGAACTCACTTGGCTGCAGAGCTACCTTAGGGAATTTTAAAGGTGTGATGTGATAGCAATACTCATTTGAAGGTGTTTCGCGTAGATCAGTGTTAATCTGTAGAATATGGTGCAGCTGTGACTGACGAAGGAGGGCGGAGAGGAGGGGTCGTCGTATCGTAGAGAGAAAGGATGGCTGGATGTAAATATGTGATGTCATTTCTAGAATTTTGGATATAGTGTGTCTTGATTGGAGATAATGCCCCTTCCCACCCCCTCCCCTTATCGATGTAACCATATCATCCTTCATCATTTCAGTATCATCCTCTAAACTGTCCTTATAATAAAAACTAGAAAAAGTTTTGAAATTATATCAAATAAAGTGTTCTATTGCAGTCGTACATTGAATCGCCTGAAACAACTCCACGATGCGATTCTATCGGAAGTGAAGAATCTCGGAGGGAATAAACTTCTCGAAGATCTCATCGAAACCTTAAATCATGAACTCATCAACGACACCAATGGGACTGAGCGGACACATCTCACAATCAAGGAATGAATAAATCGATGCTCTACAGGTATCCATAATTTACCTGGACAAGGATTTCGGTTTAGCCACGATTTTGCTAGGGATTGGAACGTATGCATGGCTTCCGTTTTTTTTTTTTGCCCAGTAACTATTGAATAAAAACAACGAAATTACGCCAAATTTTTTGGGTGTTTAATCACTAGGCCGTCTCACCTATTGCGATTTGTAAGGTCCACCTTATGAGCTGCACCGATATAAATGGGCATTTTTTTAAACATGGTTCAAATCGCCTCCTCAAGAACCGAAATTATCGATCGGTCTTTGGTCGCTTTATCTTTACGCTGCTTGTTTAATGTGTTTATGTTGTTATATGCTTTCAAACAATCTTTTTTTTTGCCAAGAGAAGAGGGAAATTGTTCTTGGAGAAATATGGCACCATTCTATATTTTCCTTTTTTTCTAATATTTCTTTTTCATAATATTTTAGCTAAAAAAAATTCGAGTGAGATTCTTAGAAATAATTTTAAATAGGAGTCTGAAGATTTTTTTGGTTTATTTAATTTTGATATATGAGAAAAATATGATGGGGCTACAGGTCACTTATTAAAATGCTAATATCTCTTCTTTAAAATGCTGTGAGCGCTTTTTTTAAAGATATAAGTTAATTTTATTTATATCGCTACCTATCGCTTATAAACTAATAAATTTTAAGTGTTAATACCCTTATCGTTATTGATAAGCATTTGTTGAACTGCTAATTGAAATAGCGATCCAGTTATCTAAGGGCTGATGGACTACCTCAGTGACCTCTCTTCCATAAATGTCTAGCCGATTCCAGTATTGTTTCTACGCCCCTTCCTTATATATATATGTTGAATATATGTATATACATACGTGTAGTGTATATACACCCGTCTAGCCCAAACAGAAAAATATGGAGAGAGAAGGTTGTTAGGTGGATCGCCTAGACCGGAAACAATTCATGCACATCCCTTCCTTCCCCCTCCCCCTCTCTTCTTTAGATGACGATGACTCACTGTTACTCTCTGAATGTGGAAAGTGAATTCTTCCATTTGAGCAAAACATTTGGCAGTTTTATTGTTATTGAAGAGGACATATAAATTGTCGCATTCATCGTAAACTGATAATCGCCTTTCCAAATATTCTCTCTTCTTTAATATGTTTTATGCAATCGTTTATCTGAAATTAATAAATCCGTCATATATTATAATACTAAATAATAACATCTTAGCACTTGAATGATAAGTTACTAATTATAAAAATAACGCCACACTACTTACCTATTCACATAAGAAGTCCCCTCCCCTACTAACCGACCAATAACGATAGCACAGAGAGCAATCACCTTTCACAAAAACTCTTTCAGATAACTCCAATATTGCACTATAATAAGCGAATGGTACCTTTTCAAGTGGATACTTCTTTTCGATGCGTACATTCAGATATCCTTCGTCGTAGAGGGCGATCACAGAGCTAATCACCTTCTCAACCTCAAGTTGTGGTCTGCCACCGAGCCAAATACCTTCAAATCAAAAAACGAACAACGATATTAGTACAACAACAATAGAGATTAAGAGCCCAATTATAAATGCAAACAAACCGGAAACTGTGGCTTGAAGCCGATGAAGTTCGAGAAGGCTCACTGATGGAATAATACCTGATGAGAAGCCAACGCTTACGATATGACCACCAACTCTTAACCTAAAATTTACAACTATTCCACAAGCACACTCACTGTTTCGGCTATTCAATGGCACCATCTCAATCACTATTGTCTTGCATGGAGAGAGAAATAACACACTGCACACTTTCATAATTACGTATTTGGCTTTTAACTAATAGAATATCTGCAGAACTCTTAGGAACCTTTATGAAAATTTTGAAACAAACGGGGATTTTAAAGCCAAATTTGGGAAAATTTTATGATTTTCCATCTAAAAAATGAGCGAAAAATAATAAAAATGGTGGGAATTTTATCAGTATTATTGAAACAATGAAAGGAAAAGAAATTCCAATATGCCCAAAAAAATTGTCGCAATAAATATCAGGCGACGGGAAATTGTACCTCCTTCGGAGCATCTTACAGTAGATAAACAAGGTTAACTGAGGTCCTATATTGAAGTTCAGGCATGTGCAACAGGAATTTAACAAATGGAATATCGTAACGCAACAGTCACTTGCCACCTACTTCAATCGCTACCGTAATCATATATCGTACTGAATTATTTCAGCAATAAAAATCTTATTGCCACTTTAGAAATAAGCTTAACAATTACCCAGCAAGCGCTTGTTCGAATGGTTTTCCACCAACAGTATCGATGACAAGGTCGACACCTTGACCAAAAGTCGTTTTCCGCAGATTAGCCGCTAAACGACCATCCATCCAGTTCAGTGTCGACTGAACTCCGGTTGTGCGTAACTTCTCTAACTTCTCTTCCGAATCACTTGCTCCAAATACCTTAATTTACTTCATATAGAAACACGTTGATAAAACCATTGTACTTCTAGAACAGTTTAATAAAGAAAAAGAAAAAAGCATGGAAGAGGTGTGCAAATTACCTGTGCTTTGAAGACATTCTCTGCAAGATCGATTGCTGCCAATCCAGTTGCTCCTTTATTTGTGAGTACCAAAACGGAACTCCTAAAAGGAATCAAAGATAAACTGAACAAATAAAATTGGGAATAGCGATTTTGGGCAGCATATATATAATAGCTTACCCTTGTCGTTCAGAAGCCATCTTCTGAAGGGCGACATAAGCAGTACCATAGCTGACAGCTATACTTGAGGCCATCTCAAAATTCAACGTGTAGGGAATCGTCATAATGAGATCGGCCGCCGATAGCATGCATCGTTCGGCGAATGCACCCGTTGCTTCGGTACGTAACGCTATCACACGATCACCCTCTTTGAACCTCTTCACACCTTTACCCACCGCCAATACGGTACCGGCCACCTCGAATCCTTTAAAGTGATTTATGTTTAGCCCATTTACATTAATTCAGCACCTTCTTGTCACTACTATCCCCCCCCCCCCAAGTGCAAGCAAAAACTAGCTGAAGAAAGCAGAATTCCCTCATCTCGACCCTCTTGTTTTCCACCTCCCACACTTTTTGCGGTTCTTCTTTCTAATGTGGGTAAGTTACCAGGTTGTAGAGAAATACAACTTGAACATAGAGTACCCTCACCTATGAACTATGTAAATTCTCTACTTATGTATCCTCAAACATAAGGTAAACATAGAAAAATATGTAGAACATGCCTACTAATGTTAGAGTTGTAAGTTTCAAGCGTAACGGATAGGCTTTGATAAATGAAAAGATGAAAGTTGTTAGGAAGTCAGCTAGGGGGGATTAACAAACTTGACAGGTTGGAAATTAGTAAACCTGACAGGTTGGAAATTAACGAACTTGACAGGCTATTTTAGAGAGTCCTATGCCTTGTAGAGAATATGCCAGGTGTGACGGGGTGGAAAACGCTATGCATCTAACTTGTTGCAAATTTACCACCTCCAAAGGTATGTCTACTAAACTATCGCTGCATACTTGAGAAAATTTTAGCGAATGAAAAAATGAACTGTGGAAATGTTACCTGGTACAAATGGAGTATTCGGCCTCAAGTGGTATTTACCATTGATCATATTGATGTCAGCATCATTAAAACCAGCGTTTGCCACTTCAAGTAGTACTTCACCATCGTGTGGTTTCTTCTCTTTTTTACTCACAATTTGCAGCTCTTCACCAAAATTTGCTAGTTGTGCAGCTCTATAGAATCGTGTTGCCACTTGTGACGTCTGTCTTATCCCTGCCCGGAACAAACTCAATCCTCCATTCATCCTGTAATAACTTCCTTAACGAACGATTCAGGAAATTCAAGAAAAATGACGTCGAAGAATTATCTGAAATCCCACTTTCAACGTTGCAAGAGTTGGGGTGGGACAAATTGGAAAGCCATTTAGTGGAACGTTATACGGGTGGATTAAACCTTGCGCTGATCCTGCTCGTGATTAGAGCTGAACTCAGTCCAGATCACACGAAGAGGAATTAAACCGGGCTCCTGTCCTGGCAAGGATGAGTCAAAGCGGGTCGCTTGACTAGGTCTGGCTTTAACCCGGACCCGCAAGAGATTAGGTAAACTTGAGTTGCTTAGCTCAAAGATAGATACATCTAGCATTTATGCTTATCACGGCAAGTCGTAAAATATAGACATCCGTAATGGAACTCAATCTCCGCAAAAAAATCCAACCTGGGAAGGATAAAGCTACACCAGGTCACCTCAGCTTACTACGATTCTTTTGAAAGCAGTTTTACCGATATCATAATCGAAAAATTCCCCAAGCAACATTTTAACGATACGGTACTTTTAAAGATACGGTACTTGGCTGTCTATTAGCCAGGGAGCTTTCAGCATCCGCAATATTCCCGAATTCGGTGGAGGCCATTTACGAATTCGTATACGGACGTCTGAGAGAAAATGATCACGCGATAATGATTGTTTCCGACACGCTTAGAGGCGCAACTGTCACGCCACTATTCATTCGAGAAAAAACCCGTCTTTCTCTGTTAATTCAAAATTTGCCGGCAATAATTCGAATTCAATGTACCAATATGGCAGAAAATAAACTTCTTGCGCGCCATTCCCGCGTAGGGCTTCTATTCGAGATGAGAAGGGGGGTGCTGATCGCGGGGAGGAGGGGGGGGCAACCTAATAAAGCTAGAATACAGCATTTATAACCCGCAATTAAACTGAAACACCTCAGCACGAATGGTGCAAGGTTCAACACGTGTTTGCAGTGCGAACATAACCTACTCGTATAGTTCGTTTCTTCGAGCTACATACTTAGCAAATTGAACCGAGTGCGACAACAATAAACCATTTCTATATTCATTGGGTTTCATTTATCTAATACTTTGGGTAATATTCCGATTTCTTGTTTGATTCCAAAGAATGTTGCTATCTCCTTTCTTAAAAATTTGGTTTCTGCTCGTATTCCCCTTCAAAAAAATCCCCCAAAAAGTATAAAATATTTTTTATGGCACTGCGACTCTGTGGCCAAATTCGTGTCGCCCTAAAATAAGATTAATTTTATTTGCGTATATATGATTGTCATAGTCGATGAGTGTTGGTTGTTTAACGATATTGTAGAGTGTTGTTGTAAAATATGTCAAGTAGGTATGTGAGGTGTTCGTTTTCAAATAGAAACCAGATTATTTGTGTAGTGAAATATTTTCGAGAAGGTAGGAAGGTTCGTGCGTTTCCCGCTATTTGAGCAGCAATACTCTTGGGTCCCGTATCGGGGTTCCAATGTCCCATCAGTTGATGAACGAATACGATCGCGCGGCAAATGCTTACACTAATTGTCTCTCTCATGTGTGCCTCTTTTTTTTGCATTAATTTCACCTCTGCTATCCTGAATTCGTCTAATACCGCTCTCGATCCTGAAATTACTCATTGTTGTCCTAGTGGAGATCCAGAAGCTTCCATTAAAGGCTGAGAACCCCCATAGAATAGTGGTGTTGTGCTGTAATTTTCTATAAAGATATGCAAATTGCCAACGAACCGTCGTTGTTGATGAAGTGTTGTCACCAGCTGCCCGGCTTCTATTCATATACGAAGTACAAAGAACTTAATATGCAAATTACCGTTTTTTTCCTTTTCTAATATGCAAATCAGTGTATTCCCTTCTTTGAAATGCTTAATTCACTCTTTGTTTTTCGACGTTTTTCTGCAATCAGGTGGTATTTGAAATGTTTTTTATTAAAAGAGTTCTTGCGCCATCATAGTCTTCACTGATATGAACAGATGTGCAATCGAGATCTACCTGTAGCATTAACTGTAAAGGTGTGATGCAATATTCGATGAAATTGTACAATGCAGCTGTCAATAATTTAATTTTTAAGAAGCTATTTAATTTTTTCTTTGCAAAAAAATAATTGCCAGCCGTGCACTCTTATACAAAAAAATGCATAATATTAGTAAAATAAAAGCGAGCATTAATACAATCGGATTCAATTTACGCAATATTCTTTACGGCATATCCGGTCTTTTTATGGTAACTCTCGCTTGCGAACATTTCGCCGACTTTCTATATCTATCATTTCTTTGTTTCTTCACGTTTTTAGTCGGGGATGTGATAACGAGTTCACCTGTTGCCTATATACCTGCTGGCTATATACATTTTGTCCATTCTGCAAGGTGTTTGCACGTTGTTTTCGGCGCATTTTTCTTGATTTGTTGATATTGAGAGAACGTTTTTCAGCGTCCTTCAAAGTGCCGTTTATTTCGGATCAGTGCTTTGATTTCGAAGGATAAGGATTGATCGATTCTTATCAACGATGGGTGGTAAACGTCGTAATAAGAATAAAAGCGATCGTGATGATCTAGCAATGGCGCCTTCAAGTTCACGCAAGCCACCTGGTTAGTTACAGTATTATTCATTGTTTTGAAGATTCGTTTTTTGTGCTTAAGTTCAAAGGTAACAGCAACCGTTATCGATTGTATTTTCGGTACTACTGCACCCGGGTGTGTTCGCTCTTTGTATTCTACATTTGAGGCCTAATTTTGCTGTATTCATTTGGGAAAACTTGATGGAAGTTGCCTGTTTTTGTTTACCTGCATTTTTTAAAGTCGTTTACCTGCCATTTTACCTGGGATCTTCGAGGGGCGGACAATCACAAAATTAAAAAATAGCAATTTGCTATTGAATAATTTGTCTGTGATAGTCTGTCTGAGAATGCAATAACTTTTCCATCCTGTTTAGTGATCGATGAGTATTTGCGTGGATCTAGTTCTAGTATTTTGTGACTTTTCTTCTGTCTTAACGGGAAGCAAGATTTGGTCGCTATTTGCAATTTATGACATTATGTCCTAAAATTATATAAAAATTTTATGTCTTTGAAAAGTTGCTATTGCCTACTCAATGAACAAGCCTCAACTTTTTGCAATTGATCAGATCTTGGGTGGTAATTGGGACATATGAGAGCGTGCTCATAGAAGTGTGATGGAATTGATTGGTTGTTTAGTGGTAGATTGCTGTTTATTGTTGTAGCAACATTTAAACCTCAGCTAATTGCAATAACCATGGTGCATCACGTCATTTGGTACATAGTGTTGCCACAATGGGGTGTCACACTATTTGAAACATGTGAAGTTCATTTGAAAACACAGCAACCGTGCACCTCGCTGGTTGTTAGAAAGATGAATGACTTAGATGTTTTCATTATTAATCGACAGAAAGGCAATTTGGAACTTCCTAAGCAGCCGGATCCGGAAAGGTTTTTTGTGGATCGGCGACCATTCCGGCAGAATGCTCGTATATACTTTTTATCGGTTTATGGGTTTTGAATGTTGCCTAATAATGCACGAAATACTTATGTTTTTTTCTTTTTACATATGATACAGGCAAATAGGTTGTGCAAGTTTTTTGGAAAACTTACTGAGAGATTAGGTATCAGCGTAACTTTTTTGCGTAGTTTTCCCGTTTGGCTTCCCAAATTGTATAATTTTTGAATGATATAATTTCGGTAATATTTCTTCAATTGTGAAATAAATGATTTTTCAGCAACAATGAGTGAAAGCGATGAAAGTGAAGCAGAATCATTCGCCACTCATCTTACACTCGATGATGACTTGCAGAGTGTTATAATGGATGCTCAGGGTATTGTATTCTAATATTTGATGTTTTTTTTTTGTTTATTGAAAGGGTTTATGCCTGTTTTAATCTACATTTTCAAGCGTTGTTATATAAAACTGACATAAAAAGTGTTCTTTAATTCAGTTTAAAGGAAATTAAGTAAGGGGTAGGGGATGGGTAATATTTTCTAGGAGGATTCAAAAATGTTTTAGGGTAACTTGAAGATCTATTCCACCTTAATTTATAGTAAGCGTGGAGAGAAGCTTATATAGTTGTTTTAGTGTATTAGGTTACTTAATCGTCGCAATGTAAGCTAAGAGCATGATATCGAACAGCTCACAATTTACACTCATTTGCAATGGATATCAGAGGATCTGGGAAAATGGGATTAATTTATGCAAAGATTTATTTATTTATTTATTTATTTATTTATGCAAAAACTTTGCAGAAATCGATGACGATGAGGTGGAATGTGGTGGTGACTCGTCAGCTATCTCAACACGGCTTTCCGAATATCTCGATAATGCTACGAATAAGAAGTGAGTTGCTTTCTTATTTTAAATGTATATCGCTTTATTGATGGTAAACCCTTGATATTTTTCTGAATGATACAGTTTGTCGGGGTTTTTTATGAATGTTAATGTTAAGCATCTAAACATTAAACTAAAGCTCAGTTTATTTTTAGTTTTATTATTATTTAGGAGAAGAGCGCCAGTTGTTCTGCATAGTCCGTCTAATTTCTCTTGGGCTATATTCCACAATATTCCAGGATTTAAGTATCAGGCAGTGTGCAATGTGCTTTCAAGTGTAAATGGTTTTTGATATTGCCCGATATTTGCTTTCTTCTTCATTTTATAATATTGTAGACCCCATATTTCATCTGAGAAGTGAAAAATATTGGACGTTGAGGTTTGTGCAATCTTATCTTGAGTATAATATCTCAATTGATTGACCTGTTTATTTAAGCTGATCTGTAGGAACTCCTCAAGGGGATTTACAATTCTTTTATTAGAGGTGGTCTTAGAGATGTCGATTCGATTACCTTTTATTCAATTCCGATTTACTGATTCTAAGTTGATCTTATTGTTTCAGTATATCGATTCGTTTAGCGGCAATGGATAATATTCAACTGATGTTAACGAAACATTGCATAGCTGAAGAACTCGATAGGTGGAGGACGACAATCTTAGATCTTATTGAGAAAGCGTTAAGGAAAACAGATGAAGAGGCTTATCGTGCCGCATTGCTTGCCGCTCTCATTTCCTTACATTTGGGTAAGTAAAAATATTCCCACTTATCAAAGTGCTATAAACAGTTTACTTGGGTAAGTAAAAATATTCCCGCTTATTAATGTGTTACAAACAATTTACCTTGTAAATTACTTCTACGTAGGTTTTGACTTAGAGTAGAGTGTAGATTAGTGGAATTCATATTATAGGCGATTCGTTGAGTGACGAGATCGAGCCTGTGGTGACGATTCTACGACAGATGTGTACCGATGCTTCACGTGTGGAACGTCTACGTGCACAATGTGCACATTCGTTGGCATTGTGCACATATTTATGTGTGGAACAACCTGCATCGCTGTCGTTATCGGCGACTGCACTACGCTCGGTTTGGACCACGACGAAGTGCAATGTTGTATCCGCAGCATTGTTTAGTGCGGCTGTCGCCGGGTGGTCGTTGCTTATTCATCAGGTTCGGTGGCCATCTCTCTTTCATTAGGATTATGTATCGCTAATATTGGTGTATGACACTGTGGCCTACTTCGATATGGGAGTAAAGGTGGGGTGAGACTCTTTGTAATAGGTGTTATGGCACTTTATCTTTCAACAACGTGCTTTCGAGGGGAATCGAACATGTTTGCTTATAAAGCTGAGTCTGTTATAGTTCAGAGGGGATGCTGAAATAGCTTGACCTTTCTTTACTTGACCAATGAGTATCAGTGATTTTGCGATGCTGTTATTAAGCGGCTGTGTTTGGGGTGGTATATTTTTTGACTTATTTTGATGTGCTTCTATGGATGGTGATAGGAAGTAATATGGATGTTTCAACAGAAGTCAGTTGTGTGATACTATTTAACGCTGTTCTATTCCTCGCAATCTACGGATCTCAGTGTTGGGATATCATTTGTACGGAGTGTCTCAGTAGTTTTGAAACAAAGGTCCAGGGCAATCTTTTGCATTAACTACAAAATTTTGCAGTCGGCCTCCGCTTACTGGGAGGTGATGCGTACGTCGAGGCAATTGTTAGTATAGGAGGGACGTTTTTATTGTATTTAAAAAAAACTATAAAATAATATGCCAACAAAGAAAACAATAAAGAAATAATAAGAAGTTTCTTTTTTTTCTGTTCATTTTACTGCTAAATGAAATTTCCCTCCTTTTTGGAGGTTCTCCCTCTTCATAGGAAATGTGTTCTTTGTTTTCGATAGATTTTGGAGACAAGACCACCAGTTTATATTTATTTTTTCAGTTTATATATTAACTGACATTTTCACAATTGAGAAACTTTCAAAAGTATATTCAGTAAAATATATTTTTTCTTAGTTTGGTTCTTTACAAGGCGTATTTCTGTAGTATGTGAAGTAAATAGTTGATAAGTTCAATGAAATTAAGTCGGAGTTATTTCAGGCGGGTCGACGAACGTTGGAGTCGGCACTACTCGATGAACCGAAACTTTGTACCTTCATCGATGGGGCTCAGGTGAGGTACTTTATAAAGTGTTCTTCATGCATTGTAACTATATGGCAAGGTGGTTTTCTAAAATTAAAATATTATTCAAGAGTTACCGGCAGGTGTTGAGCGTGATATGGGTATTATATAATGTCTTTTAAAAAATGGTAGGGCACGTTTATGTAAGTAGATGGTCTTTTTTAACGGATTTGGAACAGATTTATGTCAGTCTGCTTTGTCGAGTTGCAAATTTGCAGACTGCAGATGCCATCTACGAGTAGTAAATTGCCCAAATATTATCGTCCAGGAATATCTGTGTGCGATTCGTTTTGTTAGCAAATTAATAAGGAAAACGTTGGCTTCTATGGCAGATGTATTTTCAATATTTTTCACCTAGGATAGTAGAATCAAGTATAAAAGGAAAGTTTTATAGGAAAAAATATTTTTATAGGTGGATATGCGTGTGAGTGCAGGAGAGGCATTAACAGTACTTTATGAGGCGGCAGTACAAACGATGGGTGCGGCATATCGTTTCCCCAATCAGCAACACCTTTTGGAGATGCTTGCCTCGTTATCGACAGATTCAGTCAAATTTCGTGCTAAGAAGGATCGCAGAGTGCAGAGATTTTCTTTTAGACAAATCTACAATGCCATCAAAGTGAGTGGAATTTTTGTGGTGTTGCTTCTCTTCTAACCTGTCCAATACGTGGCTATTACCACCTATGTGCTTGTGGTTACCATTTTATATGCTAGATTCGTAAAGGTAGTGCAATTATTATATTCGTTTAGTATTTCGATTCGTCTTTTTTCAGTTTGTAATATTGTGTTGAATGATATGAAAATTGGCTATAGCCAGAATCCATTTACCTGAGGGACGAAATGTTGTACAAGTAACAAATGTTATCAACTGCGAACTTTTTAAGAACTTATGTAATAGACTAAATTAGGAACAGTTACGAGTGCAATAATTCACGCGTTATTCGACTTCATATGTAGAAGATGACATATCGATAGGTGGTGATCCACTGTTCTTTGAATATCTCTGCAACTGATTGTACTATAGTGATAGTGATTGCAGGATCAAGAAGCGCCATCAATGTCGATAAGATTCAGCGGCGAAACATTGGAGTTGGATTCATGCGGAAAAAAACTACTTTACGATATGCTGTGTGGCGTATTACGTGGCGGCATGAATATTCAACTGAAATCGAATCTTCTACTCAGAGAGCTTTTCGATTTGGGACCCATACAGGAGCATCTGCCGGCTAAAATGACCAAATTACAAAGGGTAACACTTTTTTGTTTATGATTATATTTTATTCGAACAACTCGAGCATATTTCAACAACGGAAATGACATGGAATGCATATCTTACCGTAATAAGTAGGTTCCCACCTCTCGAAGTAGAGGTTGAGAACCATTTCGGGACATAAATTTACCTCCATCAAATCATGTACATCATATTTGGTTGCAATAGCTATATAATTAACATCAACAGCAATCAATACCACAAGGAAATAGTGAATAATTGTGCCCGCAATCTTAACAGATGATACTTCACTTATAAAGCATCGATTACGAAATGATTTGATATGAGATTGCCATCTGGTGGGCAATTCAGAGGGATCCCCGGCTGAATTGGTCTTTTGACCGGATCATCATGGCACACACCAAGCAGTAATATGCAAATTGCATTTGATGAAAATATGAAAAGTTTTTTGTTGCAGATGGCAATTCAAAATGCAGTCAATAAGACGCGTGATTTGCAACGAGCTAAACAAAGAGATAAACGTGCTTGTTGAATTGATTGATATTGATTCGGCGACGAAAATGATAATCACTTAAAACTGCCTTTCATTGCCTCGGGGGATTTGCATATATCGATGCATTTCTCATTGTGTCGTTAAAATTCTTCGATGGGATTGCGATCACCTTTCGTACAATTACATGTCGTCTGCTCTGTTGAGCCTTTTACGGCATCCTCCGTCAATATCGTCCCACATTTTGATTTATGCTGCAAAAACTACTTACCAAGTGACCATAGATACAGTAATTATATTTACTACTAAGGGTTTGTAGCATTTAGTTTTAGTTCTTCAAGTTTATGAATATGAAAAAGGACCTAGAAATGGAGAGGGGGGGGGGGGGTTGGAAAGCTTAAAAATCTGCGATTGGACACGCGCTATTCGAGTCTAAGTCGCCACTGAAAAGGAAGTTTGCATATAAAAGGAGGCGAAGATGCCCATTGAAACATATTCTTAGTTTAGACTCATGAACACTTACCTTCTTTACACCTAGCGTCAGCTGATTTGTGTTTAATCCTTGTAAGAGAAGACACGCCTTGCACAACTTTTGTGATGAAATATATCCACACCTATAAGAAAGGATAATTGTGCATGTAGTGATAGAACTCATCTTTCTAGAATAATAGGTGGAAAGGAAGTCACAAATTTTATGCTCATATAGTCGAGATGAAAAAAAGTTTAAAAATAACCTAGTGGTATACTCGGTTTACCGAGAATAGGTGGCAGATGTGGGGGATAGGTGTAATGAATGAATATAGGGGGGGGGGGGGGGGGGG
>QEWY01000381.1:300831-338549 GCA_006503575.1 Baylisascaris schroederi
GGAGAACAATAAAGTTACAATTCTCTTCGATACTTAACCACCTCGTTTCTTCGATGTTTTTATTTGCCTTATTTGTTACGTTGTTCCCAAAAAATTTTCTCTCGACGGTGTCCTTCAATTCCATCGTTGCTCAGTGCTCTTTTTATACGTTCTTAATTTTGGCTTTCCTCGTGTCTATCGGTTTTTATTGTTCGATGTTCCACTATAAGGTAGTGTAGGCATTGGTGTTGCACGTTATACTGGGTATGCGCACATTTAGCAGTAGAACTTGTTAGTTCTGACACAGTCTTTTTTCGAATGTATATTTGAGTGTATGTTGTTTGACACGAGGTAGACGTCCATCCTAATCTAAAGTTGCCCAGGTGGGAATATACTGGGGAGCGTTGAACACCAGCTCCGGCCCCTACTGTGGAAAGAAACCAATGTTTTACCCACTCGGTTAGGTAATCACCTTTCGCATTTGGTCAGTGTAGGTAAAGCAATCTCGCCACGAATAGCTAGATCCTCTCCCGAACGAACCAGATCGAGTATGGCTCGTGGTCTAATCCTTTCGAGCTCTTTCACAAAGTTCCTAAAAAGTAAATACCAGTGAGGATGAAGGTTTCTTATATATCGTTTGCATTACTCCTCATATCGAATATAGAATGATGCATGCATATTGACACTGTAGTCATCTATTCAAAAATACTTGAGTATTCACAAACGATAGGTCTATATCACAAGCAAAAAGGGGAAGTTCTAAAAGTTTATAGCCTTATTCGTTTCATATTGCAGCAAATATGAATGATGTGCACACTGTAGTACTATTATCTTCGAACATTTCCATTCACTTTTATGGTGCATTTGTTGTTCCTCCCAAATTTATTCGTTTTGCTAGCATAAACTCATGGGGTATAAATCCGCCTATCATCTCTTACATTATATGAAAATTAGCGTTAAGTTAATAATAAACAAACCTTGCATATCCTCGATATGCATTAGGTGCATATATACATTCGGTGGAAAAATAATCGAGTTTCTTGAAATGAGCATACATAACGATATCTTTCTCGAGTGTATATTTCAGAGGTTTTGCTCGAGGTAGATATCCATCCGAACCTAAAAATTATACATTATCGGATCCATATCCGGTCATGTGGGGCAATAAGAATTTTAAAAAGAAATACATTCTCTCCCCTAGCGTCTCTTTTTTTCTTCCGTTTTACGGGATTTCCTCTAACCGAATAGAATTAGAAAATACATTGACTCAGTAAGATAGTAATTTGCGTTAATGGAAATGCTAGGATTGAAGGTAGATAAAGAAATTAGTTCGTACTAGAATTGAAAAGGATTTACAAGCGATCAACCCAAACAGTAATACAACTTCGGGGCTCTAAACTGCTTAAAACTAGGAGTTAGTGACAGCTTATAATATTTTGAATGAAAGTAGACCTGGTTAGGAGTGGAGCGCAAAACTACTAGAAACCTAAAAACGAGTTATCTATGCCGGAGCTGATCTGTAAGTTTGATCGATAAGTATTCTCCTCTCCCACTCCGTATAATTCTGGCCTGGATCCTTTGAAAGAAAAGCATTTTCCAATGCCAAAATTTGAATTCACTCCCAGTTATTAGTGAATATGCTGAAGTAAAGTTATAAGCATTACAAGCATAGGCAACAAACCGGTGACGATATTGGCACAACGTTGCAATCTTGCGATATCACCTCTAAGAAGATTCATTAGTACCGTCTCGGCCATATCATCAGCATTATGACCGGTTACTAATTTATTAGCACCCAATATTAATGCACCCCTAAAATATATTATAGAAATTAATTTATATATTAATTAAATGCTTCAGAAATACTTAAAGTTTAGTGATAAGTTCAAAAGATAACGTTGATAAAAAAGAATATCATTCGATGAAGTGTTAGCTATGGAAAATTCTTTAGAGAAGATTGAAACTTGTTATATGATTTTGATTTCATATATAAGGATAGAGGCTTAATTCTTTATCATAAGCTTATTCATTTGTATTTTGTATCATTCTCTAATAATATGGGGAAAAACAATATCATGGAACCCCTTGAAAATATTTTAATTTTTTTTTTAATTTTGTAAGACCACTTAAAACAGTGGATTATTTGGGAAAGAATTCCCTCAATATGCTTCGGTTCAAACTTCCCAAAAAATTTTCCATGCCTTTCAAGCAATCAGTCATTTCCCATTGTCATGAGAATTCGGTTTTTCCCCTGTGGTTATTAGAATTTACCCTTTCCCAAGGGTTATTAGCTTAGTTTCGATGAAAAGAACTGATCTTTTCTTGTAACTCTCTAATAATATGAGTTAATTACTAGAAATTATCATAATAGCATACCTATCAAGAGCTTGTCGTCGAAATACACCACAAAATGTGCAATTATTTTTTATGCCAATTTTTGCAACAATTTCATCCATAGTCCATCCATAGAGATCTTTATAACTGAGTGTCGTTAAAGGAAGTCGATATTCCAAACGATTCCTCTCGACTGCTTTCAGTGAGTCATCTCGATAACCCTTCAACTATTCAGATCTAATTTAGAAAGGGGATTATATCCTTCACATTTTCTCATTCCAGTCTCTTCGGGTCGCTATTTCAATGTACCGAGCATCGATACCATCCACAAAGGTCCATAAGGATGGATCATTTTATCAAGTGGCGGACGATGATATAAGACTTACCTGGATGCCTTCATCAATGGAGAGAAGCATCAGTTCCACTCGATAGTCGTACCGTTTGTTCAATGTGTTCAGTAGGTAAGCGAGTACAGTAGAGTCCTTACCTCCGGAAGCACCTATCGCCACTTTTTCACCTCTTTTGAACATCTCACATTTTACTATTGTTTCATGCACATCCTGTATTTTTCTTACTTATTACTTAATTTTTATTGCTTTTCTTATAAGCGGTATTTAGTGTCACATATCCCTCTGTTTTAAATTTTTGCTGATCCTCTCTCCTCTACCTAAGGGATAGGAAGGGTAAGGTGGGGCGTGAAGATATTATCGCCGTCGGTGACATATAAGTGAAGTAAGGCTTATTATTGCCCTCGGGGAAGTATTAGGGGAAATGTTTACTTACTCGGGAAAGTATTAGGGAAAATGAATGGAAATTTGCAAAAAAAAAAAAAAATGGAATAAATACCAATTCAAAGAGTTCAATGAAGCATCCCCTACAAACGGGATTGCCATTGCGGGAATATTTCATAGCGGCGGCCGTATTGTTGCATTTCGAACAACGTAACATAGAGATTCACAACAACCTAAAATCTTGGCTATATATTAGAATAAAACATGCTTCATATGCAAATCTCTCGTTCTCTAACGTCATGCAAGCAAAGGGTAGACAGCAGGTGAAAGGGAACACATCGACTAATATGTCGAACGTGTTCCGTCGTGGATAAAAGTTAAGTCACTCCGACCGGAGCCGAATTTAACGCAAACCCAAAAACGAAAAGAACTGAGGTGGCTACGAAATCGAACTTCATAGAGGTGACCGCGGAGTTGCACTGAATGCATGCTTTACGCCACATTGCGAACAAACTAACGAAAACTCAGGTAGCGAAAAAAAATGTACGTCACTTAAGGGAAGGAAGACTTGTGCCGGGTTTAAACACCGTACACTTGTGATACGACTAATTTCAAGTGGTTTTTACATAATAAGCTAGTAACAATTACAAAGGTTACTCCTCCTGGCGCGCTTTCCCACTAGCCTATATCCGGATGCATCACACTACGTGCTTGCACCGGCTTTAGATTTATCCCAATTTTCCACTCCAGGATCCACATTATACCGGATTTACCGGGTCAGGTCACACTGATCCTTACTTTGTATTCTTCACGGTTTTTAGTGGTGATTTGAACATTATTGGAAGCGCTCCATCACTCATTTATTGCCGGTCTATTTTGAGAAATTATACCCCCGTACGGTCCCGTTTTGGGCTCCTCAAACCATCCGGTTCGCCCAGTTAGGAAGTTTCCGGAAATATTTAACTTGTGTTGCTTTTCGTGAATCGTATCATAGCCTATACCGGTGACATTACGCTACTAAATTGAAAACGTTCGACATGTAATCATTGCAGTATCGTCGCTCAACTTGATTCATTTCTTTGTTATTGAAATTGTACACGGTTCCTAGACAATCTGCTGTCAGGAATGTTTCACTTTCTCCTTTTTCGTAATGGGGAGAGTCTGCACTATAAAAAAACAATGTTCTGTACAGTATCCAGTTTTACGTGCTAAGAACCTGCGATCTGAAACCCTACGAATATCGGTTGAAGTGGGTAAAATCTAGAAATTCGAAAATGACGGGTTGCCACCAAACTTCGTTGTTGGGTATTTTCGACTCCGGAAATGCTGAAATTAATGCTCTTCCAAATTTTCCTAAATTTTTTGCCTTACAGGCGGGTTCGGCTGGTGGACTCCCATCGCTATTCAAAAATTTTGAACCAAGGACGAATTTTTTTTGCTCAGCATGCTTGCAATCGTTATTTGCTTAGTCAACATTCTAGTTCTTTTCTTTCCATCTCTTCAGTTACAGGTGATACTACATTATGGGTTGTTTTGGATGGTCGCAATTGGTCAAGTCGTAGCTGTTATTATATTTCCTCACTCGATCTATTTTTATACGTTTGTGCTGAAGGTCGTGGTGTGTCGATTGTTGCATTCGCAATGATACCTTAGCCAACGGTTGCTATAGCAACAGCAACTTATATTACAACTTTATCAAGTTGTATTGTTAAGTTGCAAGTTTAATAATGTGCTTATCACTCAAGTAGGATGTTTATTGAACCAAATTAGGAAACGAAGTAAAAATTTTTACGAATCACTTTCCTTCATCTTCCGGTCGTTTCAACAATTATTTGTTAATCCAGCTTGTTTTTTTTTTTTTCACTGTCTTGTAGGTTTGGTTCGCCATCGTTTCTCTAAAAGTTCTGGTTTTTCATTGGGTGGGCGATGAGATGTTTTCTTTGAGCTTCATTTTGGAGTGGGATTTGCTGGAGCCATTTCTAAGTCGCAGATCTGCGAACAGTCGTCATGTCCGAGATGCTTCTGACCTTAGTCGCCTCAGGCGATTAACCGAAATAATAGAGCAATGTTGCGCTTGTTTCTTTCGTCGTAATGACTTTTCCTCACCTTCAATGATTTCTTTTTTTTATTTGGAATATTTTGTGCAATGATTTTGTATATCGTTGGATAAGTTTTCTTTCTGCTCCTAGAATAAACGACAAATTTTGAAGGGATCTCTTTATACGAGATGGTGCTATCTTTGGACTTTGATCTTTGATCGGTGACTTTATAGAATATTGGGCTTAGCGACGTATCGTGTCAATAATGAAAGCGAAACAGCGATTGCGGCGTATTGATGAAATTTAATATGTTTAACTTTATTGAGGCATCAAAAAATTGAGATAGACCTCGATTTCAGCCAAGTTTCACCAATCTGCTAGGCCACCCTCGTCAGGCTACCTGAAATATTCACAAAGGAAGTGTGGTGTGCAAAGGTGGTTTAAACTGGCATTGAAGGAAGTGGACTCTGCGCTGTATGGTGATGGTCAACTCGGCCGATAAGTTGGAAACTACAGATAACGCTGAAAAGGTATTTGTGCATTTTTTTTGTATTTTTGTTGCGGCCAAATGGGGAGAAAGGGGAGCAGCTTACCTGCGGAGTCAAAGGTGAAAGGAGTCGATAGATATTTCGTCCATTTAGTTAGAACTTGCCAGGTGCTCATACATTTTAGCTGTTTTCTTAGTTTATTTGAATAGGGAAAGTTTTTCCTTTCTATGGTGGCATTATGTCTCTTCTGTGGAAGCTGAAGTGTTGTTGTTGTCTAAGGTGATGAGTTCATGTGTTGATAGTTCTACTCTTTTTGCAGTCGAAGGTATCGAAAGGACTCGATTGGTATTATCTACAATATTGCCTCATCACGGGTCTTTATATGTTAGAGCCTTGGGAAAGGGCCATTTTTAACACATTCGTCGTCACGTGCTTTGGCATCTTCATCGCTTTCATCTACATCGTCATTCCTATCTTCTGATTCGTTTCGATCGTGTATGTTATTTAAATTAACCCATTATTTTATGCATTTCAACCACCTTTAATTTTTTGAGGAATCCAGATTGCAGTGCTTAAGACCTAAGACAAGTAGGCTTATAAAGGAAATATAGGATAGTGGCAACAGGACGCAATACTTAAGGATTTGACTAAAATCCATTTATAATGGGTTATAAAGAGACATGAGTAAATATTCCTTGAGGAAGTCTACCTGAGATCATCGAATCTTAATAGGAAATTGTTGAGGTTATATGAAGTCGCCTGAATGATCACTTAATAATGCGTTGAAAACTTCAACAACAAAACTTTCAACTATCCTTCGGAGTCTTTCCTCGGTGCTGTCACTTTTATTCAGCTTCGGATGCGTTGTGCTATAGAATGTTGCTCTTATGTCATCGTGAAGTTTTTATTTACGAGATTTATTTCCTAAGTTTATGAAGATTTTTATTGACTCATGTATGGATTAATATTCGAATATAATAGGGAATTATTTATGCGGATGAATTTCGTGACAAAGAATGGGAATATTATTTTCAGTTTACGGTATCTAGATTGGTATGGAAATGAGTGCGGGCAAAGTGGAGATCCTCTTGAAGGCTGTAGGTGATGCGCCAATTATGAAACAAAGTAAATGGGTCGTTGATTCGAAGAAAACGATCGCCGAGTTAACAGCCTTTGTTCGACAGTATCTCAAGGTAATACAGGATGGTTTTGAAAGTGAATAGAGCTGTATGTTATCACTAAGTATTGAGCAATGGAGTGATAGTGGTAGTAAGTTAAACATCGTTTATGGTATAGTAATACGACATGGTGATATTCAGGTGTATTTATGGTAATTTTGAAGAAAAAATACTAGTACTTTCTGATTTTCGCCTTCATATCTGTGTTGGTTATTTAAAAAATTCATTCACTTGCATTTGCAAAGTACTATTTTTTGGACAGGTGGGCAATCCTGTGATCGTAGGTTTTTTGGGAGGAGGATCCTATACCCTCTTTTCCTTTCATTGCAAGTCGTTTCAAGTACGTTAGTGGCCGATGATTTTAGGCTTTTTGCCTATGTACTGCATAACATCCTATGAAACCCCTGTCACTGCTTTTCGCGTGACCATTCACGGAACCAATCTTTGGCATTTAATTATGCACCTTGCAGGTATGTAATTATAAGCTGAAGATTCCGAATAATATAGATTACCAAGCGATAGTGCAATGCAGCAGTTCATTAAAAACGGGAGGTAGAAACACCTCATCAATAGAAGCTCTAAGCCAGGTCACCGAAAGCATTGTGAAAGCGTCTGCCTGAAATGGGTTTTTCTTGATTTCAGTTGAGATTATACGCAAATTAAACGGAGGGGAGTATTTTGCATTACAGGTGGATGCAAACGAGAGTGTATTCCTCTATGTGAATCAATGTTTCGCACCTTCACCCGATCAGACACTCGCTAACCTCGTCGAATGTTTCGCATCTGCCGACTCAAAACTTGTGCTTCATTATAGTAAAATGAATGCTTGGGGTTGAACTTAAATGATTATTTCATATTTATCTCGCCTAATAGTTTGATGTGTTGTTATGATCTGTGGTCGATACTGTTTTTTGTTAGGAAAGGCCTTAGAGGTAATCGTTAGATAGTATGGGATCGGAGGTGTTGGTATAATATGCAATTAGCCTTATTTGGTTGGGTATCTGTCATTTTAGTATAGGTAGGGTGGCTGTTTAAGAGATTTGGTCATTATAAGCAAGATTGTTTTAGTGAAAGGTAGAGTGGAAAATTGGAGATTCTATGGGTTATAACTTTAGTGAGTTTGAAAATTATAGAATTTTTATAAATGAGTAATTATTTACGCAGAAATTTTCTGAATGTTTTAATCTATTCGCTTTAATTTTTTTTTTTAGTTTTTAAACAGAATTTTCTTATTGAATTTTTAGGTTTTATTTTGCTTCTTTTTTATATTGGATGCGTTCATTGTGCAATTTGCATTCCACTTTTTTTTCTCGTAGCTTTTAGCGTGTTGAATAAATCGATATTGCCCCTTGAAATATTGGATTTATTTGTAACATTTTTTTGTTTTTAGTGGAAAATTCGTTTTTTTTTTGATGATTTACTTCATGTTTTCCTGAGTAAACGTAATGCAGTGGATCACTTTTTAAATATTATTCGATTGCTTTCTCACTTATTTTTATTTGTTTTTATGATGCTTATTAAATGTTATAACACATCTGTGCTCAGTGATGTTCTTTTCAACAAAGGTAATCCTTGAAGTGCTGTAGAGGTATGTGGATTGTTCATAAAGCATAAACACTAATTGTTGTGTACAATATGAATTTAAATGAAGTGTCTTTAGAGACCACCAGAGAGAGAGGAAGTCTCTGTACATGATTTGCTATTTAATTTCTAATCGGTGGATACTCCTCCCTCTTGTTTCTTAGATGGCTTCAGGTAAAGGAATGTTCGGTAATGAGTTTTAATGAGGTGTTCTTTAATAAATGAATATATTTTCGATACGTGTGTGAATGACAGTCAGGTCGGTTGGCACTCACCGTTAGGTTGGAAAACGTTATTGCCAGCCTAGATGGAGGACACTTCATGAAAGCCATCGCGGGGATCCGGTGTTCTCGTTTTCGGGTATCTGCAGTCAGGCATTTGAGTTGGGTTATTAGGCTGCGAGAGTTTGCGAAGGTTCTTGCCACGGTGTTCATTATACCGTTCATATTATTTGGAATTTTGCCAACAATTTTGCCAACAAGCAAGTTTGTGAGTTCTCTAATGTTTCTACATTGTGTTGTTTAGTGTGATCAAGCGAAAGATGTGATATCTGCATTTGTGGGTGCAACGGGTTTTGTTCCATGGGGAAGTTTATTTGCTTTATCTGGACGTTTATATAGGCTCTTCAATGTTTCATTAGGTCAGGTTATAGAATACAATCTGAGCTCCGGTGAAGGCGATTCAGCCTTTCCGACAAAACATCACGTCTAACGCACTGCGCAGTGCAGTTTCAACTTGAGGACCACTGGAACTGGAGCTATGAGATTAAATGAGTATAACATAGTATAAGTGGCTTTCTCTGTGAACTTTCAAGCCGTACCCCTAGTCGTAAAAGGAGGTAAATGTAGTTACAAGTGCTAGAAAATGCTTCTCTTCGATTCGTCTTTAGAAAACAGCCATCGAGGAGGGATTCGGCGTCCTCGTTTTCGGATTTTTAATTTTAGCAACTTGCAGGAGAGTGCGGTGGGCTTTTGAGTTGGGTTGTTGGGTTGCAGGAGTTTGCTAGTTTGTTAAGGTTCTTGCCACGATGTTCTATGTACTGTTGATATTGTTTGGAATTTTGCCAGACAAAGAGCTTGTGGGTTGTCCAGTGTTAACAACACTGCATTGCTCAGTATGATTCAAGCGAAAGATGTGATGCGTGCATTTGTGGGTGCAGCCGGTTTTGTTTCATGGGGAAGTTTATTTGCTTTATCTGGACGTTTATATAGACTCTTCAGTGTTTCATTAGGTCAGATTATAGAATACAATCTGAGCTCCGGTGAAGGCGATTCAGCCTTTCCGGCAAAACGTCAGGTCTAACGAACTGCACAATGCAGTTTCAATTTGAGGACCACTGGAACTGGAGCTATGAGATTAAATGAGTATAACTTTGTACAAGCGGATTCTTCTATGAACTTTGAAGTCATCTCCATAGTCATAAAGCCGGTGGATATAGTCACATGTGCTAAAAAATGCTTCACTTCGGTTGGTCCATAGAAAACTGAGTCATCAGGGAGGGATCCGGTGTCCTCATTGGGGTTGGGTCTTTGAGTTTGGCTATTAGGTATCACTGAGATTATGCGTTTGAGATGAAATGATGGAAACTGCGCGATAATGTGTTGCATATTTTGTTACTTATGCTCGCAAAAATATTTCGTTTCCCGAGCTGTACAAAATACTTGCCTTTAAGGGTAAGTAATTACTTAGTGCAGGTATGAGAGCTGTCGGTTTAAAACGACTAATGAAACTGTTTTGGCATTGGTTAGCAACCGATGAAGCATGTTAGCTTATTTTGCATGACCCATTAATAATGTTAAGCTCTGCTGAGTGGATCAATCCTCATGAAAGTCTTCGTTATGATCAGCGATTTACAAAAATCTAAGGAATGGTGGCATATTTTTTGAACTATTACTGTAGATGCAATACGGTAGTTACTGCAATGGAGTATTAAAACCGGTAGTATGGTAGCATATTTGTTTGAATCATTACAATTGTAGTAGGGGGGAAGCATGATGTGTGAAAATTTGTATGTGCACACTATTTGACGCTGTGGCCCGCTTCCCATAAAGGTTTCCACCTTAAATAGATGGTTTTAGTGTAGCGATTGGTAGTTAATTTTAGTGCCAATTTTATGCTTTATTTTATGGGAAGGCAGGTGAATAAATAATGTTTTTTTATTTTTATTTTTTTTTAAAAATACCCGAGAGAACGTTTATATAATTCCATTGCTTTGCAAAGGTTTCGCCTTTCTTTTGCATTCCAAATGAAATAGCTGTATCGTTTCCTCTCTAGCACTTTCATTGTTACGTATCCCATAGTCCAATGCGTCCGTTTTGCATTTATTTCGCAATATGCATAGCTTTTCCTCATAGTAACGGACCGATATTCCAGTGATTCTCAAAAGATGCGATGTGAAGGCTGTATTTTTTCCAGATGCTGTGGACTTTCCGGAGATGCACACTTTCCGGATGACCAGTGCTCATTGTTATGAAGTAGTTCTTTTCTTTGTTTTAAGTCAATCATTACGAGTTGTTTGTTCTTATTATTTAATACATTTCTTATCGATAAAAAATTAGGTGTGGAGTGAGCGAATGTTTGCTATGGAAGTTTGGTGCCGAGATGGATGTTTTGAGAACGATTACCTTCTGTAGTTAGGTGATTTAATGTGAAGAGGTAATATACTATAGCTTTTTTTATTGTTTCGATAGTTTTTGCATTATGTTGAAATCAACGTATATACAGTAGCTCACCTTGTAGTAAATCAAATAGCAGGTGTCATATCTGTCCTTGTTTCAAGTTTCAGTGCATAGCGGCACTGAACTGTTTTGGTTGTAAAACTTTGATAGGAATATTTGCACATTTAACGAAGATATCCGTCGTAGTGCGCTCATTGCTGTGTTCGTTCATCTAATATGTTTTTAGAGATTATAAGAAGTAAATGTAAGTAGCGGGCATGACGGGCGATATGCACTTATTATTGGATCCAGCTGAGCGAATGCGTACACTTCTGAAGATGGCCACACCGCATAGTGTCAACTCAGCTATACCTATCAATAGGTGAGTGTCTTAATTATTCACTTTGTCCGGCAAGGTAGAGCTTGCTGTTTGCATTGTCACGTCTTTTGGATTATGATTTCTCATTTCTTTGATTTGATTTGTTGAGTTTTTTGGAAGTATAAGTTTCCTTTAAGAAATTATATATATATATGAGATATTAAAGTAGCTGCATTTGATAGTAGTGGAATCAGAACGAGGTCTTCTTTGAAGATAATCCCACTGTTGAAACTCCAGCAGGTGAACCTAAACTTTATAGGCAATTTGAAAACTTAGTTATTACCTTTAATGAAATCTTTGAATCGAAGGTATATGTCCAATGAGATGCTTCTAGAATGTGGGATATCTTCTTGAGACTTAAAGAAAGTGAGTATTAGACTTTTATTTAAAGAGGTGTGATGTTAAATGTAGAGAGAAAACTTGAAGGTGAAAAAAAAACGTTCATAGTCTTGTCCATGTAAAAATTTTTTTCGCACCAAGTTTTCGCTTGCTTACAAAATAAGCTTGGCCAATATCCCATTACCACGCAGTAATCTAATAGCGCAAAACTGCTCTTTGTTATCTTATAGGTTCATAGCGGTCGAAAATATTCATAGGAAGTGAGGCAGTTAATTTTGTGAGACATTCTCCTTTCCTTCAGTTTTAATTTCGTTTAAATGCAGTGCACCTCTGCCCTATGTGAAGGTTTGGTAACATTGCCTAAGGTAGGCGCATTTATTGCGTATGAGACGTAACAATATTTTTTATTGAATAGGTGTGCATACGGTATCAGAAGAGAAGGATTTTCATAGTGCAGAGAGTTCTAAAGAGGGGGAGAGGGGATTTTCAACGAAAAACTAATGTTTGCTTTTTTTGAGGAATCTTTTATAGCGGATTTTCTAGCTTTGATATGAAATGAAGTTTTTATGGAGTTTATTTCAAATAAGCAATATTTGCCCATGACTGAAGGGAAGATTCGGTCATTGGAGATGTTGCTTTCTTTAGGTCTAATGGGTTGAGAGTAATACTTAATTTATTGTCGTTGGTTATAGGTATTATCGCAGTTTGAACGAGATGTACCGTGCAGCTGGTTATTGCCTGCAAGATAGCGATTTCGAAAAGGCTTTCATTTATTATATGCGCTTTGTGAGGTAATTCATTTTTTCTTCTCGTATCGATGGGAAATCATTTGCCACAGGTGTAATGCTAAGGTGAATTGAGCTGCAAAAGGTGTGCTGTTGGATTCTAAAAGTTGAGCTAAGTAATCTTTGCAAGCTACTATGCTTAGGGGAAGTACTGAGGTGATATGCGAGAATGTTTTGGCACTATCTTTGGCTTGACATATAAATGATATTAAATAGATTAATAAAATTTGTGCATGAAGATGAGTGGGATTTGTTTCTGCTTTTATAAACAGATGTAATAGCTGTAATTGAAAATTTTCTTATCAATGATTGCAGTTTGGCAATTGAAGAACTGCCGAAGCACAAGAACTATAGAGGCTTCGTATCAGCGGAGAAGAGTAAAGCAGAGGCATTACTGCATAAGGCGATCGAGAATGCCGAGCAATTAAAGGTGCG
Organism: Baylisascaris schroederi; assembly: GCA_006503575.1. Taxonomy (NCBI): domain Eukaryota; kingdom Metazoa; phylum Nematoda; class Chromadorea; order Rhabditida; family Ascarididae; genus Baylisascaris; species Baylisascaris schroederi. The sequence goes on from QEWY01000381.1 coordinate 313,757, forward strand.
TTTGAAGAGTGTGTTCGACGATGATGCGAAACGTGCCCGTGCACAATTGGAACAAGAAAAAATTCAACGAGAAGCGATGCTTGTAAGATATTTTAATTTTTTATCATATGATTTAAATTCGTTTATAGCGGTTATTTCTGAAAATTTTGAATCGAAAATATTAATTAGGGGGATCAGATTAGTTATATTACGAAATGGAATGAAATGTGCAAGTGCATTTGATGCTCAGTTATATAGGGCTGTACCTTCGATAGGTTTTTGGCAGTTAAGGTGGACGAGAAGTGACCCGAATCTCGGTTAAGAGGTTAGGAGATAGCTGTTGGGGGTTGCTTAGATGGAAAAGCGGTAGAAAGTTGAACCTTTCTTTTTTAATTCTTTTCTAACTTTAATTTTGTGAAATTTTCCTTGTAGTGATCGAATTCCCTCCTCGTGGTCGTTTAGTTTTTTCTATCAAAGAATGGAGAGTTGGTGGGAAGGGGTTATCTTTAAATTAATTAAACATTTCCATTCCCGTCCATTCTACTGTGGCAGCTACCTGCTAGTAAAACATTCAAACAAAGATAATTCTTCGATAGGTTTTATTTTATTTGTTTATTTGTTTACTTTGTTTCACCTGCGGAAGAAAATATCTAAAACTGTGTTGATATTCATGCTAGGGCTTTCATGGATTTCGGACTTCCGCACTTTGCATTTGATTGAGGGACTGTTTTTTTGGTGATTGGTGTTGGGGTAAAACTTGGGTAGAGTTTTCTATATTTCGTTGAGAGGTGGAAAAACGCACATTTTTGAGTATCTAGTCACAAAAATAGATGAGCTCTAGCAAGTTCTTTTCAGGTTATGTACTTTTCTATATTCATTTTGTTTTCCTTTTTTATAGGAAAATTTCCCCTTACTTTTCTTGCGGTTCCCGCTGTGGGAAGTTTTCCTATCACTTTTCATTTCAGAAGGAGAAGGAGGCATTAATTTTTCCTATCACTTTTCATTGCAGAAGGAGAAGGAGGCATTAAATGCACGAAAACCTTCTTCGCTCAAAAACGAATCCGGCGTCACACCGTTAGTGGATCCAAGTGTATCCACTGATCACATTATGTTTGATCAGCTCGACAGTCGTATTAAACCGGTACCGCCTGCTCGTAATCTTCCACGATCTACCAGGTTTATCTTTCAGTTCAGAGTTATTGTTTACCTATATTTGCTTTCAGTTTATTTATTCTATAGGTGATCTTTGTGGAAGGAGAATCAATTTGCACAGATTTAAGAAGGGGCCTGTAAACAGTAAACAGGAAATAGTCTTTTTATTTATGTCGGGATCAGTCGAGTAGAGTGTTATATTGTTTTGTTGATAAAGAATAGTTGATAATGAGTTGTACATTCCAAAATTTGTGAGATATTTACGATTGCAGGTGGATCTGGGATGGAATCTGGAAAATGCTTTACTTCCGCAGTGAATAATTTTGTATAGTTGTAACATGAAGAGTTCGTGAAATTATAATTGCACAAACCGAATTTTGTTTTGTTGGGTGGATATGTTTTGAGCGTTTCTGAAGTTTCGATTTCATAAACTACTATTTTAGGTCTTAAGCTCCGAAAGTTATATTTCTTTAATGCTATCTGTCTCTCATCAATTTTGGGTTAAGTGATTTTTCTTTCCATGAATTATAGTGAGTAATTTCGTCACAGCGCAATTTTATGGTTGATTTTTATATAAAAGGAAAATGCTCAGTTTATCAAAAACGTTAGCACAAAAAACATTTTTTTTTGTGGTTGCAAACACTGCCACGGTAATGACGATTCGTATGCAGTATCGATCACGACCTTTCTAGAATTATATGGGTTAGCAAAGTATTACATCACGGATATAAGTTCTGTAAGGAAGAGATTTCAGCAGCTCATATGAGGAAGAAATGCGCCGGGCACATCCTTTGGTTGTTGCTGGGAAATTAATCGATAAATTCGCTGCTCTCGCCCATCGCAACACTGATGCCAATATCGAAACATGCGCCATTCTTTGTGGTGCTCCGGTTCGTTTTTTGCACTTTGAAAAATTACTGAGTTAGGTTGCCTTCCAAACGGCATTGTTTTAACGATAGGTAATTGTTGGGAAAAGGGGGATGATTGGGTCATGGTTAGGATGGATGATAAGTCCGCTGATTGTCCTTGGGTGTGGAGGATATGGTGTCTGCTCACCTGGATTGGAGGTAGGTGTTTTGTAAACTTTTTTCATATTCATGTTCTTTTTCTGTTACGGGCAAGCGCCTTTTTCAGTTTACATATTTATTGTAAATATGTGGGTAGTGGGCATTTATGGTAAGGTTTTTATGAAAGTAGTTCTAAAATGAATTTTCCTGTCGCATATGAGAATAAAGAAGAGTTGCGAGAGTGTTGAGTCCCATTGTATTGGTTAGTTTGGATAATATAGAGCTAATCCGTATACTAGTGAATTGGCTCGATTCTTGAGTCATTCACTGATTTTCGCCACCGGTGAATACTTATGGGAGGGAACATCTTGTGATGTGGCTTCTACTAATGACATAAAGAGCTCTTTATAGAGGTTAAAATTTCCTTGGCTCCGTTTTTCAGTCCTTTTGTAAGAAAATAAAATGTTGGGCTACCGAACATAGTTTAGGTGGGTCAAGGATGTAATTGAATTGGAGTCGTTTATGCATATATTATTATGGTTTAACATTACGGATTTATTGTGTGGGCTGCACCGTTTTCCTTGCTCGCAGAACGTCGATTACCTGCAGTACCACGCGAGCCTTTTAACCTGAATTTATTTTTCTTTTATCGAGGCTGTTTTTATAAAATAGTAGATGATTCTGCAATCTTTAAGGCACATATAAACTTTTTATATATTGATAAGGAACAGTTGTAATCAATATGAGTTCCGTACTGGATATATTCAATGGAATGTTTGTTGCCAACGTTCCACCGATGAGTTAAGTATTCAGTATTCAGTAAACAAACCCTCGGAGTAGACAGAAGATTCGAAGTCGCGCACTTTATGAGTAAAAGCATCTGAATTTCGTTGTGGCCGTAGTTACTGTCTTTGTTTTTGTTTTTGTTTCTTGTCATTGCGATTCTCCATACCTATGCAGGTAGCATTCAATGACTATGTGGAAATATGTGTTGATATTACAGATGAGTTATGGTGTGTGTCGGATCACACATGCGGTTGTACCAAAACAGAGCGGAGCATCTGACAGTTGTGATACGCACAATGAAGAGGAGGTGTTCGCATATCAAGACGCACACAATCTTATCACTCTTGGATGGATACATGTATGTTCTTTTATATTATTTATTTATTTTTGTTTTATTATTCAAGTGGAAGAGAAATTAACATCCACTATAGAAAGCCCACGTAGGCCTTGATCCGCTTTAGAAATGCGACTTGAGCTTTATAGATGTGTGAAACCCTTCCCCGAATATCAGCCAATATCCCTAGGCCTATTCGTGTTATAATCATGCGGGTTTTTCACAAATTTTGATCTCTGCTTTATCTCTGGGTTGCCGCATATATTTTGAAGTCCACCTCTACTTCACAAGTCAGAATGGAGTTCTTAGGGTAGGCGCCCAGAATCCAGGACGAACCACAGTTTTGAAGATTTTCATCTTCGTTTATTCTCTTTTGTTTAGTAATTTCTACTTCTCTTACCTTGGAAGCCACTGATTCAATTCCGGCATGCTGCCTACATCTTCTACTTCGTATCCACCGTTACAACCCGAGTGATGAAATCTAAGGAGTAGTTCGGTCCGGATTCTGGTCATGAGCCATGACCTGTTGTAACTGTCCAGGTCCACAGTGAGTATCGGCTCCAAAAGTTAACGTCATGAGCCCTGAACCCTCAGCGTTGCTCCTTCTAGAGCTGGAGTTCAGTTCACTTACCTTCCCGACTTAACGAGATGGGGAGGAGGGGGGGGGGGTTAAAATAAGGAGGTTCTTAAGTTTTTAATTCTGTTTTCTTAATTGGTGTAACCAGAGCTTTGAGTTGCTTGTTGCGTGATTTTTTTGCGGGCATTCATCTTTCGTGCAGAAAATACAGATTATACTATGCTTTATAGGGTATTGTTGACGGTGGGAACCGCCTTCAGGCAACGGGTCAGCTAGAGTGCGACGTGACTGTGTGGACCTTCTGTTGCGAACTTGTGAAGTGCTGATTGTTGAATTGCTTTTATTTAATTATGCGGAATTTTTGCAATTCCAGACGCATCCATCGCAAACGGCGTTTCTATCGAGCGTCGATCTGCATACGCACTGCTCATATCAACTGATGATGCCTGAAGCGGTCGCCATAGTCGTCGCGCCAAAATTTAATGAGTTAGTGTTGCTGTTTGTGGGTGATTTTCCACTCGTTTAGGAATTATCTGATGGGAAGTTGTATCGTGGTGCCGTGATATTTGCACTTCCGAACAGTTTGACCATGACCATGACCATCGTGTGGACGACCATCAGTTTAAGGTTTAGGCTTAGGCTCACATTTGGGTTGAAGCTAAGTGTTAAAACTGCTACTGGTATTGTGGAATTGATTAAAGCTTTAAAATGAAGCCTAAGTCCATCTCATGTAGGCTTAGTTATTAAGTTACCACAGCTGCCATTAAAACTGTCTGTTTAACTCTCCTATGTATGAAAATTTTTGAGTGGTTTTGTATGTTTTTGCTGTGTGTTAGTGGCTGTATTGGCGGTGGAAAGGTTGTGTAAAATTGTAGCTTTTGTGTTTACAGTGGAATTAGCGAGAAGTGCAGAGAAGATGCGTCCTTTTTTCTTTTTAAGTCGGTTACTTTCCGGTTTTCGATTCCTGATTTTCCTGGTTGTTGGTTGCATAACATTTTTTAGAGTTGGGTTCCTCTTTTGTGGATTTATTTGTGCGTTTTAGTTTGAGTATTTTTGGTTACCTAAATTTATCATACGTTTTTAAAATTATACTGTACTAGTTACACTAATTAAATTAAATAGAATCAGAATTATACTAAATTGAATAGTCACATAAATAGAAGTATTATATAGGTTTATTAATTTAATTCGCCGACGCAGTCCAATATTAGGTTTTGTATATCTCTGTACTAGTTACACTAATTAAATTAAATAGAATCAGAATTATACTAAATTGAATAGTCACATAAATAGAAGTATTATATAGGTTTATTAATTTAATTCGCCGACGCAGTCCAATATTAGGTTTTGTATATCATCATACTATTGAATTTAGTTCATTGATTATTTCTGCTGCCTTAATTTTATTCTCTTTTTGCTACCCAAATGTTTATCATTTTGCTACTCAACTTTTTTCATTTTGTTACCCAAATTTTCATCATTTCGCTACTCAACTTCTTATCATTTTGCTACTCAAATTTTTTCATTTTGTTATCCAAATTTCATCACTTTCCTACCCAAATTTTATCACTTTGTCACCCAAATTTTTATCACTTTGCTACCCAAATTTTATCATTGTAGCGCAATATTTCAGTTGGTTATCGATGTTAAATTTCCATCTTAGGACGAAATCTCTGAAGCAATTTTAATGAGTAAATAATTCAAGGGTTGGAGTGTTTCGGCTAACCGAGAGGGGAATGCACGAGATCGGGGCGTGCCATCTAAGTGGTTTTCATCCGCATGAAGACGGTAGCGCATTGTTCTACAACGAAGAGGCATTTTTCGACAATTCACTTGATGCAGTTGTTGTTGATTTGCGATGAGTTCTTCGAGAGGTTCATTCTTGTTCATCGATAAGCTTACTCTAAGAAGGTGAATAAGCATCATATGTGAAATTCTGCCGGTTGATTGCTATCCGTTGCGTGCTAATAAAGGTAAACCATGTTTTATGATGTCATCGTATGGATGACTCCATTTTCCTTCCCTCACTTATTATATTGTTTTATTGATGTTATTTTTCATAATATAATCCCCTGCTTTACCGACTGTATTTATCTATTGAATTGTGTCATATCTCCTACCTATCCCCTATGTAGAATTGCGGTTATTATTTTTATTAGGTAGTTTTTGAAGGAATTTTTCTAAAAATAAATGAATTTTCTTAGAGGTTTCCATAGTGGAGCAAGCTTTATTGTCGTTTAGATGTTATTGTATGCGTTAATGTATATTAGCTGTGCATGTTTTATTGACTCATCATCATACGGAAGTGTTGAATACTTGTGCCTTAATTTCTGCGATTGTCAAAAATGTTTCTACAAGAATGGTGATCTTTTGACGACTTTGGGGTAAAATGATTGCTTTTGACCACATAAATGCAGGCCATTTTTGAATTGCATTTTAATTTGCTTTCCGATACCCTGTAAGATATGTTATTGACCCTTATGAAGTTCATAGATTTTGATGGGATAGCCAACTTGTGTAATTCGAAACGAAATCATATTTGAAACTTTGTGAAGTGTATTGTTGATGGGTTTCTTGCATTTTTGAGCCGCAATGATTCTGTGCTCTTCTTTGTGAATGGTGGCTGGCATTTGTGTGGGAAACGCTTTGCTCTGCATCTATCTCTCTGTGTGTATGTTATTCCCTCGCTAGTTTCTTGCAATGATCAAATTCGCAAAAAATCAATATGGTATTTGGTTTTGGTCAGTACCAATGGTACGTTATGAGCTATGTAGAGCAAAATGGACAAGTGTTCTTAGAGGGTGTGTGGTATGAATGTGCGGTGGTGGTCGTATTCATAGTCATTGTTTAGTTAGTACGTTGGGTGTGCGGCTTCGCGAGGTTGCTTTCTTGCCTCATTTCATTGAATATAGAAGAATGAGTTGTATAGTTTTCGAAGAATGTGTTATATACGCTATTCTAGATAAGTTAGTTCCCGATGAAGTGAATGCTAATACGAGTGTGATATTTGCTAGGTGATATTTAATTTCAAATGTGCTCTCTATATTTTTTGAATCGCTTATTCTTTTATCGCTTCTATACGTCTTTTATAGATTCGATGAGTGTGCGATGCTTAATTATAATTGGTAAAATCTTTGCGCAGCGAGCTTTTCGTTCACTCTCGCGCAGTCATATTTTGATGCAAAGCGGGTATTATCTATAGCTGTAGAGGGGCTTTTTTTTCTTTATTTATCTGTAATTACTTTTTTTATGCCATTGTAAACGAGTATTCTGGTAATTTCTGCGGTTGCGGTTGTGGAAGAGATTGGCGAAAAAAAGGTGTTTTCATATTCGGTGAAGTTCTTAAATATGAAGCACTTGCCAATCCCTTCCCCTCTCTCCTATCCCTACCGATTCAGTAGTATCAGTCATATGAAACTGTTTTGCCCAGTTGATGTTGATGTATCGTAATAGCTATGAGAAATACTATTGAGTAGTTGAAACGATATTTTCTTAAGTGTATTTGCGGCAACAATAGCATCTTGACTCAAGCATAATCAAAACTTACCTCGGCAATCTTTGGCATCCTCTCATACTTGAGCCATATTTCCACCAGTGTTTTACTGGGCATTTAAAGATATCAGAGATATTCGCATCCTAAATAAGTATTGTTACTATTGTTAGTGAGTGATTATAGTTGAATACTGTTAGGTGATCTAGAATTAAGTGTGGTCAAGTCTAGCGCAGAATAATGTACAAAGACGCAATGACCAAATAGGTTAAAAGCTTTCCAGCTACTTTTTACCACTTTGCTTTATGGCTTCGTCTATTTCTGAGTAGGTCAGCGATTTGATATGAAAACATTTTGTGCTCGGAATTGGGTTCAGAAGTTGCCTAACAAAGTAGATTGAAATTTTACCTTAAATTGTGCCACACACCCGCATTTAGAAACTTGGGAATTGTGTAGATTTCGCAAAACATTCCGGCTCATCATCATTAAATGCTTATTGTCTTATCAGGTTGGGCATGTAAGGCTCAGTCATCCAACTTAAAAGTGCATTGAGATTAGATTTTAGCTGAGCAAATATTCGTGAAGGAAGTCTTTGAAGGATAGTTTCTAGCATTGCATAGATTGAGAACGTTATGCTGATTGAGTGATAGGTGGTCATTGATATTGTTGGCCTGTTTTTAAGAAATAGGAAGGTAGACACTATGCAAATAGAAAACACTATGCAACAGATCAAATTTTAATCGGAAATTACACTTAGAAGGTAGGGAGTGATGCTTGAGATGGGTTTGATAAACCATGTAATAGGCGTAAGCAAAATTTTATCACTGAGATTTTCAGCCTATTTTAAGGTAGAGTCGATGCTCACGTGTATAGCATGGATGAGTTCGATGTTTCACGTGAAACTCAGCTACCACTTTACCTTTCGAAACAATTTGAACAGGTGATATTAGGTGAAAAGAGGAAGTAGAAGTCACCTATCACTGTTGGAGGCTAAGGAGCTCAATACCATCAGTCAATAGCTCCGAAACGATCATTGGAGCAGATAAGCGTTTAGTAAAGTGCAGCGATGTTGCAAACTATATTGCACAGAATAGTGAGAACTAGCAACGTGCAATCAAAAGGAAAAGACTATACCAGAAGAAAGATTAGCGATTAGAGACCTAGCTAAGACAGTGACATCACTTCCATTTTAATTTTAGTTTTACTCGAAGATAAAGAGAACGTCACTCAAAGGTGTATAAGACACGTCGTTAAAGATCGTCTTTTATTCTCATTCTGGATAGTGTGTTTCGTTTTAGGTACAATTTTTCGAGTGAACAAATTACCAGAATAGCCATCACTTCCACGTGGTCAGTATCCGGCTCCGTGAGGCAATTATGAACCGATGAAAGTATCTCACTGGATAAGCATTGGCATTATGAAGGTGAATGTAAGTTCAATTAATGGTTATAAGCTGAGATTATTTTCTACGTGTTCTTCTAAATAAGCAATAGTTTTTCAAAGATTGCAGCAAGTTTTTATAGTTCGATGAGGCTGAGGAAGTGAAAAGGGGAGCGGGGCAGATGGGCAGTAAAAAGCAACATCCATAATCATTCCTGGGTCTACTCCAGAGTGTTATTGCTCATGGCATCACTCACGGCATAGTTCTTTTCAGCAATATTCCCGACACTCTTTCTACTGAGTCATAAATTGTTTTCGATTAGCGCAGATAGAAAAAGATATGTTATGTTGATGCAGGTCAGCTGATAGGGGAGAATAATATGCAACGAAGTAGAGCACGAGTAATAGAGAGACGCTTTCAATGCGTCGTTTCTTTTTTATTCCAATGCAACTATATCCCCCAAACACATTCACCAAAGTTGACAGCTGTTTGATATTCTAAAGTGCCAAAAAGCTAGCTAACGTTTCGTTCGAGCTGCAATGCGAACACCATTGCTCAACATGAGGATGAGGATGAACGTTTAAAACATGTGGCATGAGGTAGATACCGTAGGCGATAAATGAGTGGAGAGCATACTACGATAAAGCGTCAGGTGGCTAGCCTCTTCGTTGCAAACTCAAAACAACATCACTCGAAGGCGTTTTCATTTTCTCTATTTTTGTGTGTGTTTTTAAGCGCTATTGCTTCTCAGCTTACCGTTAATTATGGGAATACTTTTTATGTTTTTGCATTATTTCGAATTTCTTTCGCTTCCTCATCTCGCTTCATTACGATCTATTAGATCTTCTATACCAAGCGTAATTAGTTTGTACTTGGATCTGCCATTTTAATATGTCTAAGCTTTATGTAGGATCATCACACCTGACACAGGTAGAGATATTCATTCATTTTGCAGTATTACATTCCATTTGACTGCGCTTACTATCCTGCAGTTTCTTTTTCACCACACTTTCGCTGTATTCGATGAAATATACGTCACCTTCGTTTTCTACCAACTAGTTCATTGTAATAGATAGCAGATCTACAAGTCAGTAATCTAGAGAAAAAGAAATTAAATTGGTGGAACCAATTGCTACCATATCATTTGTTTTTGGATTTCTTAGCGAGAATATTAGAAGAACGAAGATTTAGATTTATGAATTTATAGTAATATGTTTGAATACTAGGTAAATTAGTAGAAACTTTGTTTCCTCACTTCATCTGTCACTAAATGTGGTAATTACCAGCTTGATGGTATGGGTAGGGTGGAGGGTCGATTTCCACGGCATGAGTCACAATCGATGTTTGCCAAGAACTAAGCATTCGGATGATGGGGGTGGTTGCTGATCGGTTCGCGTTAGAACGGGATCGATACGAAGACTGCACCTTGAGATGGCTGCTAGTCAGCTAAGATCAGCGGGTGCGCTGTAAAGCTGGGCTATAGAGTGCACACGAAGTGTAAAACTCAATCTGCACAATAGCTACTCCACCCCTCTCTCTTTTAGTGCCACCTCACAACATCACCTCTTTCTTCACCATCCTCTCTCAGTCTATCTACCTCTAACTTTTCGTTTAGTTGTTTAGCTTTTATGTCCTTTTAGCGAACATTATTAGTTACTGCTACATTTTTTTTGTCGTTTTGTATATTCCCTATCAGAAATATTCTGCTCAGTTCCAGGATAAAATTCCTATATGGAATGGAGTTGGAGGAATGCTGGAAATCCTAGAAATCTGAAGTAATTAAACAGCGAATTATTCAGCGAAAAAATTATGAAATTATATTTGAGGATATTAGCGATAATCAAACGAAATATTCAAATTGACTGCATAAATATTATTCGACGATTGGTTGGGGAATCCATTTTCCGATAGTGCTAGCAATACGCTTCTCGGGAAATAACTGATTGTAAAGAATGTGAATGTCGTAGATGCTTGATTCAAACAGTTATTTTTTAAAATCTGTTCATTCACTGCGGCGATTAAAAATTAGCAATAAATATATCTCCTTTTTAATTTCAAATACTATTTAGAATGCAGTTTTCTATGGATTTACAGCATTTTGACAGCATAAATAAAGCATATCTATATGACAATAGATGGACTAGCATTTTGTATGTATGCACTTCCCTTCCTACCGCTTTGTTGCCTATGTTTTTTTGCGGATTTCTAACTTCTACTTCAAGCTTATCCATAAGGGAAACTCATTTAAACATTATGCAAATTATAAATAATATAATATTGATGATTTTTATAAAAGTAAATGTGAACTTCTTTACGGGTAAACATCATTGAAAAATTGAAAGCTTTCGAATTTCTCCTTATCGAATTTCGTTCATCCTCTATAACTCTCAAGAGAGATTATTCTTTAAGGTGTTTTCTTATCGTTTGCATAAGAATATTGCGATAAAGCTAAATGGGTTCTTTTGGTAATAAGTCGTCAACAAAGTGGAAAATGCACATTTTAGGAGTGTAATTCTACCACTCGAATTTTTATGCTTTATTAATAGAATCTTTGCTTCTCTTACTTAGTACTCATAATGCCATAATAAGAAATGTTGCCTCACTCCCCTCCCTCTCTTCTCCACTCCCAAAATACAGATAAAACCATTTCTCCCTTTCAAAGCATTTCGCACTTGAGCCATGAGTTATAATGATGGCGAGGGATATAACAGTTGTTCTTTGATAGATTGAGTCTCTTCATTCAACTGTCCTTTGCGTCACTATCCTCTCCCTCTCTCTCTCTTTCCCCCTTTTCCTCTCCCCCTCGCCTACTATTTATTGTTTTCTTAAAGCGAATGATCTTTCCTACTTAACTTTGGTGAATTGACGTTTCAAACAATCGCTCTTTGGTGTATCGTGGTCTTCTTGGAAGTATAGACTATACCTGTGATTTTATTTAGGGCCTTTGTGCTGATAGATAGTTGACAGTGTTTGCAATAGGTGATGAATACTAATAGAATGGATATCATCTGAAGGGGACATCCCTACTCATGATGTTTATATAATTCAATCACCTTCCCCCCATATTACCGTATTTCTTATTTCGCATTGAAGTAAGCAGCCAAAAGACATATTGTAGCGAATAATGTTTCCTGTAATTCCTATTGATACTGTACATTTAAACACTATTTTGCTATTTATAAAATTGTCTGATAGGGGAAAAGAAAATATAAAAGTACATTAGGAGTCCGATAAGGAAATTTGTAAGAAAGCGTTGAAAGAGATAATTTATGCTAGAAATAACATTTTATCGTAGACAAAGCGATAAAATCAGATTGGAAATTGCAGTTTAATGGAATGAGGGCATTTTGTTAGGTATGCATCAGCGATAAGGAATGCGCTCCGGAGCAATGCTGTTTCTTTGACGAATTTTTTTGAATTCCATCGAGACCAAAAGTTGCTTTCAACATGAGACATTAGCCATACATTTACTCTAGTTTGTTCTGTACTTTTCACCCTAAACTATTATATATTTTTCCATTTTTCACTCATCATCGCTCGAGCTGTACTGTTTAAATCTATTTCGGAAGATAAGCTCGTGATCTATATTGCGTTGTAATATATTGGCCCTTCTGTTTGTTGTATACTTTGTTAAGCGTTGGCGTATGCTTTATTAGGTTTATAATTCCTCTTGTATAACATATTCATGGTACAGTTTTGAAGCATTAGATTACCAACTTAATATTTGGCAGTTGAGAAAATTCCAGTTGAATATCTACTAAATGAGAAATCATGAACACTACCTAAAATGATTTAATTCTTTAAGTGAATATTGCGGAAGTATAAATTACTTTTAGCATAAAATATTACTCTAATATTGGAAGAATTGCAATACACCTAGTTGCTAGTTGAAAATATGCGCAACAAACAAAGCTTATGATATTGCATTATGTTGCTCCATCGACCCCCAAGCCAATTTAGCAGTAAAGAAAACTCAAACCCCCAACTCCTTGAATAAAACGAGGATTTTAAGGGGCCCATAAGAAAACGGGAAAAACAGTGAAACGGATTACGAAAAGATAGTCGCAAATATGCAGCTGACGGGAAGTGATTTAGAATTTGGAAGTACTGTATATAATAGACGCGGCATAGCACATCAATAATAATATCAACAGAATAGCAAAACTTCATAGAATAACCTACAACACAGAACAGTTGAACAGCAGTTTTCGATTTTAGACCATTCTAAAACTCTACTATACAGTTTTGGTGACAGCTTATGAAAACTACTCCGTATTGTTCTATGATTTCAGATAAAATCGTTCGTTGCCACATTTTGTTCTGATTTTCTATTCCAATTTTGAAACAATAGTAGAAATAATTTTGCATATATACATATAAATTTCTTCATTTATTTATTCATTTATTTGTTTATTTATATGTATACTCGTTTGTAATATATAAAACAATAGAATGATAGTTAGTATAGTATAGTTTACGAGGTATGGAACACGTCGTTGCCTTGAAAGTTAAGTACGAAGGGCTAGAGAACGGTATAAGAGTCAACATGCCCTCACTGTTTCACTTGACTAAGGAAAAATCCTAGGAATGATAGCGAATATCCCTCAAAAAGTCTCCCGAAATCTCGTCTACCAGATCACTTTATAAAACTAATATCCATCTCTTCCTTTTTGACAAATATTTGGCATATTGTGGGCTAAAAAGATCAAATTAATATTCATGAGTAATTGTTAGCTGCCACGAATATGTTCCGATGAGTAGTAGGTGCTGACTGAACTCGTTGCATCGTTATCATCGAAAACTTTCGGCTAGAAGCATAATTACCTCGCTTGTAATGAGAGCGTTCTTTGCAAACAGATGATCACTTTTAATTAACCTATCTAACAAATTGCCCATGCAGCCTTGGAACATATTATTCGCTCTATGAACCCTCAGGCCCGAAATTGATCACTTTTATGATTAACATATTACAGAAAATACATTTTGATGTCGTTTTAAAGATTCTATTAGTATAGATAATTCATTTTGGATAAAACGCCCTCACAATTCGCTTCGCTGTTCTTTTATTTAGTTGTGCATCTATTTTTTACTGTACTATACAGTAGCTATAGGGGCGTACTGTAGCTATACAATAAGATCTCGTAAAAACCCCTTTCCTCATTGTGTTCACAATTTGAGCAATGAAATATTACGAAAGGGGGCGGATAAGGACTCATAATTTTCAGGACTTCCAGGAAATCGTATATTGCCAAGTTTCTACCAATCTCTTCTGCTAATCTGTGGAGCTAGTCGCATTTTATGGCACATATACATTTATATGTGGGGTAATGTATGAATTTTGGCGTCTATTTTCAAGTTGTATTTAAAAAAGAGCGTCAAAATATTATTAAGGATTCTTTAATAGCGAGAATTTCATGCTGAATATTTTAGAGACGAACGATGGCCGATGTTGATGAGGATCCATATGCGGTGAGTTCGGATTCAGATGATGACGAGCCAAAGGGACCACCACCGAAGATCAACATCGAGGGTAGAGCCGTCACTGATCTCTCATCGTTGGTTCGTTTTTTCACTCCCTTCTCTTATATACAACGCTTTTCTTTGTTTAGCGTTTCGAACTTCGTAATAAAATAAACCTTTATTCATGACAGTGGGGGAGGGGGAGAGGAAGGGGGAGGAAAGGAGGAGGGGGGAGGGGCAAAGAAACGAAACGGAAGCGATGAGAGTTAAAAGGTTTTTCACTAAAATTTGGAGGATACTCATACTCATCTGATCAACCAATACTTAGCAGTGCGATAGCTAATGAGACGACTTTAACTGATGAACATTTTTATTTGCAACAATGCGTTAGATGCCTTTATGAATATAAATATGTCTCTCTAGCCGGTAACTTTAACTTGTAAACCGCGCAAAATTTGATAGGAAAATTTTACTACTGCTATCTTTACTATCTTTACTTTGACGGATGTCCTATGCCCGTTTCATTGCAGTTGATCGGGTCCTTTATGAGTTCTTAAGAGTATCAGGAAATGTGCCTGCGAGAATGTTTGTAGGACTGATCAGATGTGCAAAAAAACAAACAAACACTCAATCTCGAGATCTTACAAATAATGAATTAAGCACTCGGAAGACGCTCCAATAGATATGTTTAATATTTTCGATTATTTTCTATCTGAATTTGCATAAATGTAAATTATACACGTCTCAATAAACGAGTTGCAAGAGAAATATTAAGCGATTTCTCTGATGTATTTCCCTACTTGTTTGCATGGGTGAATGATTACCCGATGGTGTGGGATAAATGCATCGTTAGCAATAAATGGACCACCAATGTTTCCTAAATTCTATATGAGTAGATGTGAATTGTAGAAACCTGACTGAAGTTAAAAGTTTTTTAGCAAGAAGATAGCAAAAACCTGGTGGTGTTTTGCTTCAAACTAATAAAATACTAGAGATGGTTCTTACTATAGATGATAGAGCAATATAAATACTTGCGATATGAGGTTTATATCCGTCAAGAAAATTTCTATATTTTTCTAGAAAGCTGCTCTAGCGGAAACCAAAGAAGCGGTGGTGGATGATAAGCGGCTTGAAGAACTCAATGAATTAAAGGCGAAATCAGAAATAGCGAAAATAAAGAAAGATTTCATCGAAGGTTTGTCTTTTGTTTGTATTCACTTTCGTTGTTCGATTCTCAACAGATGCATAGAATATATACAATTTTTTAGGTAAATTTTGTCTAAGTTTACATCTGTCTTACTTCTTGAGATCAGTTTCGGTAGCTATATCTTAAACAGGTTTATTACAGGTAATATAAAGAAGGAAGAAGATGGAGAAAAGCCGGTTGACGAAGAAAGAGAAAAATTAACGGCGATTGCAAAGGTTCAATTTTGTTTCAAAATCTGGCGATGCGATATTTGCAAAAAATATGAGAGCAATATTAACGTCATTTTTCTCTAAAAGTTCTATGCAAATTCTAATGCAATTTCCTCGAAGAATGACACATCTAAAAATAAATGTAAATGAATTTATTATGAGCATAAATAAGCGATTATGCAAATTCGAGTGATTAGCAATCGAATAGGCGATCACCGTTGAGGTCAGTATATTCAGTGTAAGATAGGCTTGAATTTAATGGGCAAAAATTACTACGCTTACACTGATTTAAAACACTGGATATCATGAAAGTCTTTTCTAGGATTGTGATAAGTAATGACAACCATATTTAAGGAAACCTACTCGAAATTCAAGGACAAATTCGAGAAAATGCCCGAAACATTGGAGCAAAATTTGGAGGAACGATTAAAAAGTCTGGAGAAAGAGTTGACCGGTGTGGGCAAAGAGAATCTAGCGAACATCAAAGGAGCGTTCGAGAATCCACAAGAGCAAACCGAAATCGAACGGGAGGCAATTGTTGTCGAGCGTTCTGAAGCCGATAAGAAGAGGGTGATGAGCACGTTCGTGAAGGTATGATTCTTACCAGATTGTCTTCGTTTTGAGTTGTTGCGTTTAGCGCATTGCGTCGCGCAATAGCGTTGGCACGTCTCGAGAACATGGGCGGTCTCGATCTCAGAACGGCGCCACCTTAGGCTTTGGATTACCCAACAATTTTTAGTGAGACCAACATTGAGCTCCCTGGAACGAAGTCCTGGTTCAGCCCAATCCTAACGCGCATCCAATATTGCGGAAATATTTTATAAATGCATCGTTCATAATGAACGTTGTCTTGATGGATATCTCTGTGACAGCTAACAAAAGTAAATTGGCCATGAGCGGCTCGGTTGAGTTGCCCACGTTCATCGATTACTTCAGCCCCTATGCCTTATGTTGATCGTTATTCATTTTTCGCTCACCATTACAAGAGTTTCTGTGCCAATAGGAAGCCTTAAAGTTGTTTAAAAAACCTGAAAGGTATTTTTATGTTTCGAAAACCTTAAAAGAAAATACTTTCAAAGTTTTTGAAACATAGAAATTCCTTTGAGGTTTAACCTAAAGGTATTTTAAGTGGACATTGCACGAAGTGATCTCCTATTTGATGCACTAGTTATTGCATTTTTAACGTGCTTCTTGCAGAGTTTTGCAAAAGTACATTCCAAGAACATTTGACTAGCACATTGTCTTTTCTGTTTGTCTACGTCATATTGACCAACACAGTATTCATACTAGTGGAAATCCATTAAAGAAGGCTTAGAGAAAGAGCAAAATTTTTTAAAATAGTTTCTAAATAGCCGTTTGGGTGTTTAGAAAACGCATCAGTGGAAATTCTTTTATTGCTTTTAGAATACCGATGCAACCAGTTTATTCAGCCGGCTTACTTGCAAAAAGCGATTCTTGCGCCAGCTTTCACAGCTCATTTTCCCACTTTTATAGGCATTGACGAACTCCTTTGCAAAGTGCATTACGATGACGTCGTATCTGTGACTGCTAAGTGCAGCTCTTCACCTGGGCGCTAAATGCATTGAAGGGTATATCCAAAATTTGACCATTGGTCACTCATAATTGTTTAATTATAAATGTGGAATATGGCAATGGATTTTAGCCGGAGATGACAGCTGAAGAGGCACCACGCGAATGTGCTGTTTGCTCGAAGATTGTCTATCCAGTGGAGCGAATATTTGCCAACAAATGTCTCTATCACAATACGTGTTTCAAATGCTTCAAATGTGCCAAGAAACTCACGTACGTCTCCGCTCTAATTGAATTCATTTTTAGAGTAAAGAAAACAATTCAATTTATCTGGTTTTTCACATATTAATTTCGAAAGGTGACCATCCTCTGAAATATTCATTGTTATCAACTTTTGAATCATTGAAAATTGATATCGACCAGTCAGTTTTTCTATCAATAAAAAGGGAATACGACAGCTGAAATTGTCATAAAAATATTAACAAATTTTTAGTGACTTTTATTTTTTTCAATATAGGAATACTTTTACTAATCTTATCTTCTTGCAGAACTTACAACTAGGGGAATTGCGTTTTGCGATGAACTTATGCTTGGTAAATAGCAAAAAATCAATCGAAATATTAAGTAGAAAGCGAGAAAAGTGCAATCAAAGAGCTAGTGATGTAAACCTATTTTTAGAAGATCCCAATGCTATTTACCTACAGCTGTCAATAGGTGTTATGAAACAAAATCCGCTTTAATTTTGAGCATTTGATGAACTCTATGCACTCTTATTTGTGTAAAACAACTGCGGGCATTTGCACTTGCTTATTTACAGCCTCGAAACATTCTCTAGCTGCAACAAAATCACCAACAAATCTACCTGAGCTTATAGTTTTTTGCTGTGCGCTTTGAAATCTCATATTGTGACTCACAGTCAAAGTAAAATCCGATGATGGAATAACATCAGCGAGCGTTTACTTGAGGCGTTAAGTACATCAGAGAGGGGGAGGGTCAAATGAAACAAAAACAAAAAAAAAAAACTCCCCAAAAAAACTTTTCTTTTAGAGAGTGTTTTTGTGTTCTTCAATATTTTCTCCTCAGTCAATGGCTATTTTGAATAAAAGTTTTGGGCTTCTATTCGGGCAAATACGATATACGATTGAAGTTTGTTGCAAATTGCAGGAAAATAAGTATTTTTATATATAGTTTTAACTAGCTTGTTTTTGCGCAAAAAAACTCGCCATGTTTTGTGTGGAAGTTAGCTAAAAGGGCATACACTCTTGCGTTTGCATTTTGACCTCATTCTTGGCTCTTTTTTAAAAAATACTAAAACAAATCCACTCAAATTCTATCCAATAAAACAATCATTAAAGAGTATTTTATATATGAAAGTTACTGTTTTATCTACTTTTATAGTACTAATAAGTAGCACAAATAAATATACGTTAAAACAGTCAACAAAATTATGAGTCACTGTTTGCAGAGGACGAGAGGGGACCGGAAGATGAAGATGAAGAATATGCAGTATCATCGAAACCGAAACAACTTGGTGCTGACGTAGTAAGATGTAAGAATATTTGTGTTATTATATTAGTTTTATCAGTGAGCAAGTTAAGAGAATCAAAGTTGGCATTAAGTTGGCAGCTGGCATCAACGCGGCTGGTATCAAGTTGGTAGTTGCCATAAACGCAACATCAACTCTGTTCTTCTTTTTCTAGTACAGTACCATCCAGTGCGTTGATATTTCTCTTGATTAAAACACCTGGTGCTCGCCATGACTGGAACTCAGGCCGGATTGAATTTAGACTACTTAGTTGCATCCGTCTAAAATTTTTTGTGGAAAATTAGCACTTCTATTGAGATTACAAGTCGAATTACCAGGTTGTGCTTTTCTCGAATTGTTTACTAGTTTATAGCCCAACTTACAAGCCTCTCCGTGAAGGAATCCCATTCCAAATTTGATATACATTGGCGTTGATTAGAGATAGATACAAAGGGGCTGGCAAGAAGATCCAAAGTAGATGTTGCTATCTACGATCATCCCCCTTATCTGATCACTAATAAGTTGAGTGATTTTCACTTTACGAAAGAGAGCAGCATCAAGCGACGAAGAGATATTGGGTATGCACAACAATATTGTTTACAGTGTGCATCTATCTCTAAGAAGAGAACGATTCAACGCATACCCACTGAACTAGAGAGCCTTACACTTTATTTCTATTGTTTCTTCGTTTAATTCCAGTTGACTAATCGCCACCCAATGAATGCCGCTATTAGAGTCGTACTACCGATCTCAGGTGTGCAAATCATTTGCTCTAAAAAAACACTCTTGAATTGTTGACTTACTGTTGTATTGTTTTATATATACAAGCAGATGACTCAAAAATATGGTCTGAGATCTCATTTATTCTCATAAATAAGAAAAAAACAGGGAACTGCTTGATTTAATAGTTTATTGACATAAACCTGTTCATGTTGTCTAACGTGAGTTCCTAGAAAATAGATACTGCTTGAAGAAATTTCTTTTCAAATTGTAGTGAAAAATTACTTCCGGTCACTTTGCTAAGCTCTTTTTTCGGATGTGTTGAATTCGAAATTTACATAATATTGGTGCTGAGTGAATATGCTTTTATGGATTGCTTCAATATGCTTTTATGAATTTCAGCCGGTGTTAAAGCAGCAGATGACTTATCACAAATCGGTTCACTTAAAGAACGGAAATGCGATTGGGAAAGTTCAGCAAAAGAAGCGGCCACAATCGATAAGAAAACAGTGGTCGACGATGAGATTGCTGCTGGTAAAGTGAAAGCAAATCTTGAAAGGTATTAATTTAAGTATTGGAAATTTTTGCCAACTGAATAAAGAAAAAAATTTTTTTGCTATTATATTTATCAAATCTTTAAAAAAAAATAGGGAGTTTTTATCAAATACGAACTCCTTCGTTGGTTTATTTTAATGAAATTAAAAAAAAAAATTAATCGAAAAAAAAACTAAAATTCGTTCATATTGGGGGATTTTTTTGAAGCAAACTAAACTAGAATTTATTTTCATTTTTTTTATTACTTTAGATTTGTGAAAGGAACAGCAAATGAAGGTGAAGAAGAGGAAGAAGATGATTCAAATAGAGATCCAAATATTATTCGTGAAGATCGAAAGAAACATAAAGAGGAACTCAATTTTGAACAGGTTAGAAACTCTTTTCAATTAAATTTCACTTTATCGAATGATAATTTTTACCTTTATAAGATTTCTTTAGCAAAGGTGACTTCCTTTTGCTTTGCGGATATTTCATTAGGATATTCTGGCAACGTTTTCAGGCTTCTTGAAGGCATTTTTTGAGCCATATACAACTGAGCTACACTCTTTTCTATTCTTAAAAATGTTTTTTTTGTTATTTATGATTATTGACAGCTTGCTGTCAACAAACATTTCCCAACAATGGCATCAAATTATGTGAGGAAACTTTCGCCATAATGGCTGTCAAATTGAGCTAAATGGATATTGACTTTGAAGACTTCAAACGACTTTGTGGATGAACCATGCTAATATGAATTTCAGGTTGGAGATCTTAAAAACAAATGGAAAACCGGGAATGTGGAAGGCGCAGAGGTGAAAGAATTATCAAAAGAAGACTTAGAAGAATTAAGAAAAGGTCCAGGTGTTAAGGAGCGTTTCAAGGAGCGAACCGAAGAAGAAGAAAAAGTAGCCAAGCAATGGGATCGTAGTGAATTGGACACTTCTTGTTCGTTTTTTTTCTTCTTCATTCCACTTATATTAATAAAACCGAGCTGAGGGCCATTTTAGTGATCAGTGGAAGGCGTAGGAAGAAGTAAAACATTGAATCGTTGAAAGCAATTGAATTATATGAATAGTTTATGCATCATCAAAATTGATTTTTATTGTCAGATAACAAAAGTTTCAATTCTTTGATGTATTTTTCTTTGGTCTTATGCATGCTACAGTAATTTTTGTAGAGACACTTTCACTTGTAATATTTCTCAGAAAATTATGAACCTCTCAAAAGTAACTTGTAACTGTGTTGAAGAGTGCTATAATTCATATACTTGTAACTGTGTTGAAGAGTGCTATAATTCATAAAGAATATTTTAATAACGATGTTTTATTCGAAAACGTTCGATGAAATATTGCATGGTGTGGCTTCTTGCATTTGATTTATATATATATATATATACTTGCATCCTTGTGTGTGTTTTGTTGGGAGGGTATGAATTAGGCGTTAGCCGATGGGGGAGGGGGGTAGGGGGGTGGGGAGGAGGTATGAGGCCAACGACTAATTAATAACCGGAAAGCCGAAATTTGCCAATAACGGGAAATGATCCAGTTCCCTCTTAGCGTAATTACGAAAGTGGACAATGTGCCGTGAACAGTGATTCTTACGAAATCTTCAAAACGATTCGTTTTCATAGGTAAACAAGCGCACAGCAACCGCTGCAATGTGTTTTGCGAAATTTCATATGGTAGCATAAGACGTGAGTATAATAAGATTCAATTGGTAATTGGTAAAGGATTTGAATGATACTAGAACTAAATATTGCTTTACTTATTGATGAGGGCTACCTGCGAATCCATTTCCCGCCGAGACGAGAAACGAAAACTGTTTTTTTGTTAAGGCTACCGCTGCCACAATAGTTTACTTATAACGCTGTACTCATAGCTCTTGGCGCACCTAGTCAACCGTGGGACGCCGTCTACGTCTTATCTTTCACTTCGTGCAGTTTCGATCATCGTTTGTGGGGATAGCATGTACGAATGATGGGCAATGAACGTGGAGGTTTGTATTAGCATCATCGCGAATGACCGATTGACCGGGCGATGTGTCGAGAGGGATGTCCACTCTCTGTCAAACGGGTGCCAATTGCGCACTGCACTCCACTATCTTTAGATGTGAGGCGGTTGTCGATCATCAGATATGTCATCGAAGAGGGCATCAATATTTGAGTCGACACCCATAAACGTGGCCTCAATTGCTCGCAAATTTTATCTCACCTGATAGAATTGAACATATTCTTATTATATGACTGATCGAATCACAGTCATCTAGTGGTCACCTCGAATCGTTATGTTCAGAATGCCTATTGTCCATTTGGGTCATTGCGAAGTGAATTTTGTCTTTTAGGAGCGAGAATTGATTTACGCTTTTTTATTATATTCGCGTTTTCATAAAGTAGATTGTGCATTCCTCAGTCTCTATTAACTTTAGTTATATGCATGCTTGCTAATAGATGTACCTATTTTCTAGGGAATGCGGAACCATTAACTTTTCTTTCATTTGCAAGTTATCAAGCATTTTCATTTGTGGGTAATATATAAACCTTGCTGGTTTGCATGCGCCATAATATGAGGGAACTTCGCGGATTTTTGCCATGATCAAGAATTCATTAACACGTATTTAGACTTTCTTAACTCTCTCGAAGAACTTTCTTCTTCATGAAGTAATCTATTTATTCACCTAGCAACCAAAACCAAAAGCAACTCACCTTATGATTTACCTTTTGCACTTACCTTAGTTTGAAACCGACTATACTTGTTCATTAGTTGAATTTTCGCATGTTAGGATGAAAGCTTCTTTATTGAAGCAACTTGCATGTTTTTTTTTCGCTTTTATATGAACTGTGTGTGGGTGTATACTAATCGATTCACAGGTAATAACGATTGTTCGACATATCTGTCGTTTTTACGAAGCCGATATATGTGGCATCTTTCGGGTATTTTTTTTTATATATTTCGCTATTTCTTAGCATTTTTTTAAGCAGTGGCATGCGATTTGGTTTTATTCGGTTGACAATTTTGAAAGTTATAATTTAAAATGAGCTTTAGAAATCATAGATAAGCATCATTTAGGTGTAATTTGAGTCTTTAAGAAAACAGGTGCATTTATTTAAGGTTTATTTTATTTGTTGGCAAAGTTTTGGTACTTCTGAACGGCGAGTTTTATTGTCGCATCTCTTTACTTACGAAAATTATTTGAACCGTATCGTGCAGTCATTTGATGACGTCATTATGATTGCTCGATGGGGATATGAGCCTGATTTTATGCGTTTTCAAAAATCTGCCATGCAAAAATGCATTTTATCCACGTCTTTGCGTGCTGTATTTCAGCTGTCTCCGCGCGTCTGTGTGCTTGTGTGCATATATATATATATATATATATATATATATATATACATATACATATATAATATGTTGGACTCTGCAATCGCTGAGATTCGAGTTGGTTAATTAGTGGGTGTAGTATATACTATGTGATGGCTTTATGTGTTGGATTCAACCTTTATTCACCAGTTTCAAAAGAAGTAGAGATATATAAAAATGCTGAAAATTTTGCGTATATTTTGCACCGACCAAATTTCCCGTTCACATCGGTTAAGTCAGAGCAATAGGTTTAATGGGGAGGTAGTGTCAGTCAAAATATGAAGTCGATATACGACATGTTTCATTTTTTGTTGGTAATTCGTAAAATTGCTTGAAAAAGTGTGCAAAATCGCATGTAACACTGGTCTTTCTTATATACTTCTCCATGAAGTCGATGTAAAATGCTGTACAGTAAGCTGCAAAATATATGTAAATTTTCTTTGCCACATTTAAGTATTGCTAACTTTCTACGAACCTAATAGATAAACTAGAAAATTGATGTAAGAGGTCAATCTACGATTTATATTTTGCCCGTCGCATTTTTTAACTTAAACCTAAGTGGTTGGTGAGTTGATACTGTCAGACAGACATACTCCAACACACAGACATAAAGGCTCAGACATAGCGCTGCAATGATGCGCTTATGTGAAGCAACTTTATTAAAAAGCTCGTTAGAATTGAGAGTATCATACAACTAGTGAATGTGATGTGTTTCAGCGGTGGCGGACGCAAGGAGATCATTCCTCGAAGGATCGGCCTATCAGAGTGGACCCATCGAAAAGACCGTTGAGATGTCTGAAATCGAATTCAAAAGTAATCTTTTGAAGTTATTCAAGGGGCTTAATTCCTTTCATTATTAAATTCTAAAAACTCAATTTTTTTCATTCACTTCTAAAAAACTCACTTATTGCTATCAACTTCAACTTGAATTTTTATTTCACCTTTTGCCTTTGTAAGAGTCACATCTGTAATATATGACCATCTATCTTCGCCATGTACTTGATTATTAAGTGACCTTCAATCCACATTATCTGTGAAATCTGCATTCCATCTTTGCACAACTTATTACTTTTGAACGGACTTTTGTACAGTGGAGTGAAAAAGGGGAAAAAGAGCCTAGCTGGGGCCGGACTTGCCACCTTTATCGTATAAGTATTTTTGAAGTTGCGAGCAATGTTGCTCAATTTGCACTCAATATTTTCATTCTTGGCCTAGAAAAACAAGCCTGCAAAATTGGCTAGATCATCGATATGACATATTTTACAAAGGAAATGGTCATTAGATTTTCGTGGTATGAGATGAAAGATGAATTTCATTTTCTATAGTTTTCTACGTTAGGCCGAGTGAAGTTCAATTTGTGCGATAACAACACATCATTGTGCTTGAATCAGGCTTGTTTCCACATTATTATGAAATATTCTTTGGTATTAAACGATCTTGGATTATTTTAATGTTCTTTATAAGACTTTATGATCACCTCTGACCATATTCGAAAGGGGAGGGGAGGATGGGAGAAAGAGTTGGATATAACGCTGTCTATTTTATT
>QEWY01000381.1:338713-449796 GCA_006503575.1 Baylisascaris schroederi
ATTTTATATAACCTGAATAGTATTTTTTAATATTCTTCATTTAATATTTGTATAGGACAGAGAATCACTTACCAAGGGCCCAACTATATTTCATCGCTAATTGGGTGTTTTATTTTCTAAAATTTCTTTTTATTTAATGAAAGGAATTTTTATTTGACCTACTTCATCGAATTAAGGCTGTCACAATGAAATGTTTATTAGCCTCTTTGTGAGGATTAAAAGAGCGGAAATGTTGATTAGGAGTCATTGTGGGAACATATGTTGCTGACGTAAACGATTTCAGCGTATAGTTGTTGATAGTGTAACGATATCCCAGCCTGCTTATTGCTCTCTCTATATTAAAGTAGCGATGAATTTAACTGATAGTTATTTTATGTTGATCATCCTTTTAGATATTCATTTAGTACAATATTGTTGTATAATTCGAATGTCCTTCAGTCTCTATCTTTTTGCTCGTTAGCTTGTCCATCTATGTTTTTTATTGGCTAAATTTTATCGACTAATAACTTTGCATTAATAATGTCACTTCATTGCTTCTTGTTTTAGTAGTTAGGATGTTCCTTACCCCGTCAAATATCTAACTTCCTTTCTTTTTTATCCTCTACCTAGACAAAAGTTTTTTCGGGAATTAATTTATGCAAGTCCAAATAGTTTAGATGATGCGTTAGAGCAAATAGGTGGTAGAGATGGCACGGATGCCATATATTCTAAGGGTGACTTCCGCACACATGTAGGGCAAAAAAGAAGGAATCGAATATTGGACAGCTTCGAAGGAGATGTAGTCCTCAGTAGGTATCACGTTCCTGCCCAACACTAGCGTCCTCCAATCGCTATTAACCTTTCACCTCATATAGTCCGCTCTGTCGAATGACG
Organism: Baylisascaris schroederi; assembly: GCA_006503575.1. Lineage (NCBI taxonomy): Eukaryota > Metazoa > Nematoda > Chromadorea > Rhabditida > Ascarididae > Baylisascaris > Baylisascaris schroederi. The sequence goes on from QEWY01000381.1 coordinate 339,587, forward strand.
TAACGATAGGCAATCACTTAAGCTGCAGTCTTTAAAATCAGTTGAAAATCTGAGTCAGTTCTTATTATATGAAATTCCATCAATTCTCTAAGCCAAATTCTCGAAAGGATCTTATGCTGACTGGTTTTTGTGTTGAATGAGATCCTTCAATTGAGCTGGACATTCAGGAAAAACTCGGAGAATCGGGTTATATTATATGTATGAAGCTTCAGGGTGGAATCGACGAGGCTAATATGACACCTGAAGAACGAGCTGAATTGAAGAAGAAGGAAATTGAAGCCGAATTTCTGAGGTACAAGTTGGCAAGGCGTGCTGCCGCACAGAGAGAAGCCGCCGAACAGGTTCTTATTCTCTCTTTGTAGGGATCTCACCTGCTGCTTTATTTATGTAGTCTAATTTATGAAGCAGGTAGCAGTCTGATTTCTTTGCACTTCTCTTCTTTGTAATGCCTCGTTTCCTTAGGCGCTTCTGCCTGGTATGCGACAATTCACAATGTACTGTATGAAACTCATGTAAATTGCCATATTTCTGCGTTTGTAGGCCGGAGCTTAAACTCTTCGGAGTCAACGTATGCCCAAGAGGAGTGGAGGGAGCGCGGAGAGTTTACAGAAAGCTCCTACCACTTGCAAATTTTGAAATGAACTTATTTTGTGGGGGAGCGGTTTCATTTTTTTGTTTCTCCGGAGTCAACAATGATGGAAATTAGGTGCCTATTCGGTTCTATTTTGCCCAGCTTCAAGAGGATGTATTTGGGCTGGGGTGTTATTTCTGGCGTTTGTACGTGAAGAAATAGGAGGGGGGGGCTTCTAAGCCAAGAAATACGGTATTTTGACGCTCACCTGGGATTAATAAATATGTGGACATAAAAGTCATACGGCTCGGTGGAGCATAATTTTGATGCATATTTAAGTGGCATATTTAAAGGAACAAGGCGAGGGTGCACCCGCATCGGGAATTGAAGTGCCGACTGCGGAATTGGGCTCAATCAAGGATCGCTTCGAAACAGGCGATGCGTTTAAAGGACAAGAAACAGGTTCCTCTCTTACCTATATTTACCTGCAAAAGCGATTCCACGCAACTCATTAGTAATACATTCCATCCTTCGCTTTGTGTTTTAAGGCAAGACTCGAAGCCACACACAAATAAAGCATTTGCGAAAAATTGCAGCACATAACGTTTAGTAACGATGATATTTTTATAGATAAATGAAAAAAATTTACAGGTATCTTATTATTGGAAAATTATTAGATTATTAGTGGTCATACCTTTTTCGGGTGTTTTACTCAGCATTGCATCTATGAAATTGGGTAATGTGCATGTTGAAATAGTTGTTGAATGGCTTATTGTGTGGTATTCTTTGTAGAAAAGTTGAAAACTTAAAGAAAATAAAATATATTATTCGCATTCAAAAGATTTGAAGTGAGGTTAAATCACTTAATTTCGAGTTTTTTTTGATATTAGTAGTTAGAGGTTAGTATTATATAGGTGTGATCTCGATTGTGTATTCAGAATTAACCACTGACCCTAATAAAACGTTTGTTCCTTTCCTATGTCGTCCCTCTAATGTTATTCATTAATACCTATGAGAAGTCGATTTTTGTAAATGCTGTTAATGCCCACAAAAAATGGGTTCAATTCTAAGTATCCCGTCGTGAGGAGCAGTTTTTTATATACGTTGATATATATATATATATATATATATATATATTTATAGAATTCAAGTAGTTTTTTGCATGTTATACATGAATGTCTCTTCAATAGTGCTGTTTTATTTTTAAGATAAATCTCAACTCGATGTTGAGATAAAGATGGCTGGTAAAGCGAGAGAGAAATTCAAGCAAATCGACGCTGAGGGTCCAACTCCGGCGATGCTAAATCAACCAAAGGTAAAACTTTTTGTATAATATTAAGCATACTTTGAGAGCATTTTTGATTTTGAGCAGTTCGAATATCACTTTTGGCTAGAATATGCTGAAATCCTTATTCTTTCTTTCGAGGGTTACCTATGGAATTTGATGAAGCTATATGGCCATAAATTTTTCGTACTATTGTTTGTGATAATGATGTTTCATTATGAAAATAAGTAGAACTGGTAAAATATAGTCACTTGCCAAAAATATTATAAAAATGGTTGAAAGTATTCTATGTCGCTCCCCTTCCCCTTTGAAACTAAATCTTCCAGCAATCATAAATCAGATAAATAGACGAATATCTTTAATAGCTCTTGAGCGAGACTCTTTAAAATTAGGATATGGTTGTAAATATCGATTTTCCGGAAATCTAAAAAAATGTAATTCGGACGCTACAGGCAAGCTATAGATCTATGTTATGTATTTGATGGTCACAAAAAATATGCAAAAATAATTAAGAACAGTGTGGAAACGAGTGTCCACTACAAGATATTTCAACTACATGATTTAATGTCGAGGAGTCATAGGTGTTCATTGCGTTTCGTAGATTATTTGAAAGTGGCAAAATTTCTATTGCTATGTCGTCATTACTTAACGATTGCATCACCTTATGGTAGGTAGAAGTTGAGAAAACGTTTCTTAAAAGTTTCACTGATTCTAGCATCTATTGGATTTGCATCCGTGAAGTTGAATTTTCCTGAAATTTCGAAAAATTTGAGAATTTTAACCAATGAATGATTAGATATACAATAGTTAAGAAGCATTTTTTGTATAGTTTCTATAGTATGAGAAAGTAATTAAAAGTTTTTCATAGAATAATTTAACTGTAAAAAATAATAGAGAGATAATAATTTAAGGAGAAACGTGTTAGCAAATGGGATAAAAAAGAGAATGCACCTGTGCCAGAGCCAATCAACAAACGTGTCGTCGAAGATGAACGTATGTTTCATTTGTTTAATGCTCGCATTTCATGTTTGTAATTTATATGCAAATGTATAAGATGATTTGTATAAGAGACCAGTTGACTGGACGGAATTGAGGTAAATAAGTGATATAAGGAGTGAAGTGAAATCGTCGTTTGATTGTGAATTAGTTGAACATACAAGTAAACGTTCATCTAATATAGTGCTTCAATAGATAACAAAGATTGCCTATTGCAGCTATATTTTAATATAGCACTTGAAGTTATAATATAATGGCTTAGTATTTTATTGGAAGGTTTGGATACTATCGTTTTATTAGTTATGGTAGGAAAAAAATATGTTTAGAAATTTTCAGCTTTAATATTTTCTAATTTTTTACTAAGAAACATTTCGAATGAATAGTAATTAATAGCGGTAATCTGGTCTTGAAAGTGAGAAATTCGTGGAATGGTGGCATCTCTTAAGTGGAAATATGAAAAAGGGGGGGGGTGGGAGAGAAGAGGAGGAGGGAGAAGTTATCCAACAGAGGAATTAGGGCAGCTCGGGGGGTAATACTACGGAAATAATTTGAATGTCGTTGGATCTGAATATCGTGACGATGTAACAATTACTTTATTTCATCGTTTAATAAATTGGCGAGATTTATGTTGGTTATGAGTCAAAATCGATACATATTCGAAGGAGAGATTTGGAAGGATGAAGGGGGTGGAAAAGAAGGGGAGGTGGGAGAGGTTACCCAACAAAGGAATTAAGGCAACCCCGAGGGTAATAATACGGGAATGATTGCTTCAGTAATAAAATGTTTGTTGAATTTCAGCCGAAGAGCTTGAAGATGAGGACGCATACGCTGTGAAGAATTTGATGAATAAATTCAAAAACATTGAAAAAGAACCGGTGAAGTTGGCCACTCACGAGAGACCGCCTGACTTGGAAGGAATTAAGGTAAGTAAGTTTTACCCTTTTTTATTTATTACAATAGTTTTATCCTTTTATCGGTGGTATAATATTTAATGATCTATGAGATCTATAACGTTGACATTCTTTTAGATTATATTTCAACGTTATTAATTGATTGATATATTCGGTTATTTAAACCTATCTACTCTAGTATATGCCACGAAGGTTTCAACAAAAAAGCTATTTGTGAGCAGGCAAAAAACGAAAAAAGTTGTGAAGTAATAGAAAACTGTTCTTTGGAATAGAGTGCAAGAGGTAGAAAAATATGGCTAGTATATAATTATGCTCTATGCAAATTTACATAGATAGAAACAAATAGCAATAAAATAAACAAGCATGAATCTTGGCGGAAGTAAAAAATATTACCAGAGTATGTTCCAAACTAGTTGTGGTGAACTCAGTTGAGATGTCTTGATAAAGCATCTAAAATTTGTTTGATTTTTAGGTGGAAGCGAAAAATCTAAAAGAGCAATTCGAGAAGGCTGGCGATCACGAGGATGAATCGGCCGAAGAAAAACGAAAAAGGCTTGAGGAGGAATTCGCTCGGTTGAAACGTAATTTATCCTATTTTATTTATTTAGTTTTGTCCGTTATCATAAATTTCTTTATTCAGGGCTTATTTTAAAAGAATGAGAGTGCAATATTGTAAAATGTTTTCATTATTTAATTCTACCTCATTTCGACTACCTCTTTCCTTTCTTAGTGGAAAAATTAGAGGAAATTATTTATGACTTTTTTCTTTTCGGTGATTCCATTTGTGTTGGCTATCTAAATTTATATTTAGTGGAATGCTTAGTTTGCATAATAATGCACAAACACAGATTTTTCAATCAGACATACCTAAATTATAAGCCGTTTCTAGAACATTTACCTACCCATTGCCACGGGTAAATATTCCAGAAAAAAATCGTTTTTGTGGTACAAATTTTCCATTGTGAACTCTTCATGGAAATCATAAAACTTCATCCAAGCGATCGCTATTTTTATTGTGTTGATTTGTTTTAATGAACTTTTGCAATTTCTTTTTGCGATGGATATGTATCAACAACAGATTTGTGTATGCATATTTGTTGGGATAATTAGTGCTGGTAAACTAAAAGAATTTAAGCAGTAAAATTCGTTAGGTATAATTTTCACTTTAGGATAGGGTGTATGGTGAGTTTCATTCCATTTGGTCGTTTTTTCTCGTCATTTAAAGTTGATGTCAAATTAACATAGGTAAATTGTTTAACCGGTTAGGAACAGTAGAAAAAATGTCTTCACCTGTGTATCTGCAGAAGCGATCGTTTGTTTTTGGAAGGTTGCTAGATTTTTCACCACTTTTCAGTCGGTTTGATTGGTCGATTTTTACGAGAATGCTTAGCTATTTATCGTTTTTTTTGCGTTGGATTTTAGTTGGAAACAGTTTTTTGCTTCATTACTCGGTCAGCAAATCACTTAAGCAATCTTAGGGAGCTACATCATTTCAGAAGAAAAGGAGGCTGCAGCTGCAGCTCGTGAACCTTCGCCTGAAGAGGAGGTCGCTCCACAGAAAGAGGAAATCCATGTGGCCGCCGATCACGCATCGAAGATGGCCGCAAAATGGGAAAAGATCCAGAAGAAGGAAGCAAAGAAGGCGGAGAGGAGTAAAATGCCACAAAAAGCCAGTGCACAAGCCGTTAGTTTTGAATCCTTTTTTCATCTTATTTGATATCTGCAGCCGCAATTAGTGTGTGAAATATTTTTTCACATAATTTAAAAAAAAATTTGAAAATCTTATTGAAAAAAATATTGAATTTATTGATGGCTTATTCAATTATCATGCAAAAAGCCTATGAAGAAAATATCACTTCAGATAATGAATTTATGCTGGATTCAGAATGAAGTTTTTTGTGGGAAAGATTTTCTCGAGGATAAAGTGATAAAAAAGTTGCACATTAGCATTTCAGATCAGCACAAATCGAACAAGGATTGAATTTAGAAATTCATAGAATATTTCACATTTGCATTACCTATTTTTTTCATATGGTGGATCGTTATAGATAGGTAAGAAAAACGCGTAAATTCAACAATCCTTTGTAATATATATGACTATATCCTAGAAGAGATCCACAAAAGCATACCTTATGATAAGCGTTATAGGTGCTATTCTGCACGATGGCTACGTATATTTATAGCATCTTATACGATTGCTTTGAGGAGGCCTCAATGGCAACGATCAACATTTCACTGACTTTTAACCTAAATTGCAGGATAAGTAGAAGCGTCATATTCATCTGCTGCCGCTCATCTTCGTATTTCTAGTCCGTTGTATTGTTCTATCATCGATAAAATGTCTTCTTTTGCATATATATTTTTTCCTCATGTGTTTTTTTTTTAAATTAATTAAATTGCTTATATTTTGTGCAGTAAAGATTTCTTCCGAAAAGAAAATGAATTATCTTCGCATCGAAATATCACACAATATTCCCATTTAACATCTTTTCTATCTTTTTGTGTGCCTTCTTTATTAATCTTACTAATATTTGATTTGAGTTGCTATTTGCTTAATATTTAATTTCTATTTTCATGAGGTTCTTTGAGATGTACAAAGGTGCAATTCTCTATTTTTTTAAAATATTATCTTATAATATTTCTATAATATTATTTTTTACTATGACATTAAAAAGGGAATGGAATCTATCGATCATAATTCTGGTGTGGCGAATCTCCATGTTACCTTTTGTGGCTTAGAAACTTCGATCTTCTCGATTGTTGCGCTTGCATCTTTGAACTACTGATGTGTGTCTAATTAGTTAACCTAACCTTCTCGCATGCTTCACTCATTAACCAAATTGCTATAATTTTGGCACTTCCTAAAGATGAGGTGTCATATACAGATTCGTTAGGATCCCATTTTAAGTGGTTTTCCAACTCTATCGCATATTCGCATACATTTCCTTCGTAGAATTTACTTCTGTTAACTAAACAATTTTATTGCGTTGCATGTTTTGCAGTATTAAGAAATATAATTGCCAGAGGCTATTTTGAAGCGATAATTGTTTTGCTGTGTGACTGATTTCCACTCATTGTGTGAGCTTTACATTTTTTTAACAGTGTTTGCATGTGTTTAGATTTGGAATTCAAGAATTCGTGCGCCACCTTTATGCGATTGTTGTGGACGAGGTGTCTATATGGCTGAACGTTTTGAATGCTTCTCACACGTTTATCATCAACGATGTTTTCGATGCAAACATTGCGGCTCACCTCTCAGGTATTTGAAAATTTATCGACAAAAGATTTTTTTTCCGGTGAAAATTTTTTACACTTAGCATTTGTTGCATTTTCAATGATAAAATTGAGAAGTACTGTTAGAATTTTCAAGTCTTTACTAAAATTTGAGCGTAATTTCTTTAAATATCGGTAAAATGATTAAAGAGCAAGTTAGGGGTATGTATCTTGATTCAGTTTAACACTAATCCAATTTGGCATTGACATGGTGTGCTTTCTGTGAGGAATGTCGATGTTGTGCGGTGAAATGCGATCTACATATATGCATGTTATTGAGAGTTTAATTCTGAGTGCAGGCTTAACATTCTTGGTTTCTTTTTAATTGCATTATCGGTTTTTTTGGATGCAAAATCATCTTTTACTTAATATATACGTATACGAGAAGTTTCACTGGGAATATAATTTTGAAAAGGTTGCATGATTTATTATATACAAATGCATACAACTTATTAAGTTATAAATTGTATCGTGGAATATAAAATAGATACCAGTGTTATTTAATTTAGAGTTCATGGGAAAACCTTGAAAGGAATAAATATTTAGGGTAGTGGTAGTGGGATATTGTCGGTGCTATAAGCAAAAAGACTTTCTTTGTTTATGGGATTCATAAACACTGTCATTGTGATAGGTAAAAAAGCACCGTCATAGTAAGAGGTAAGGGAGCACCCTCATAGTAAGATGTAAAAGAGTACCTTCATAATAAGAGGTAAAGGAGCACCCTCATAGTAAGAGGAATGGAGCACCCTCATAGTAAGAGGTAAAAGAGTATCTTCATAGTAAGGAGTAAAGGAGCAGATTCATAGTAAGGGGTAGGGGAGCACCTTCGTAGTAAGGAGTAAAGGAGCACCTTCATAGTAAGAGGTAAAGGAGCAGCCTCATAGTAAGAGGAAAGGAGCACCCTCATAGTAAGAGGTAAAGGAGTACCTTCATAGAAAGGGGTAAAGGAGCAGATTCATAGTAAGGGGTAAGGAAACACCTTCGTAGTAAGGAGTAAAGGAGCACCTTCATAGTAAGAGGTAAATGGGCAGCCTCATAGTAAGAGGAAAGGAGCACCTCATAATAAGAGGTAAAGGAGTACCTTCATAGTAAGGAGTAAAGGAGCACCTTGATGGTATGAGATAAAGGAGTACCTTATAGTAGCAGGTAAAAGTGGCATATTACCTCTTAGAGGGTAATTAACTTATTTGAGGGCGGNTGCCGATAATGTTTATCTATATATAAAATAGATTTGCCTGTAATGATGTTTTTACATCTTTTATTCTCATATGTTGAAAGAATGTTCTATAAATCGATATAAAACATAATGAGCAATCACAGTGGAACTCCTAAACCTACAGTATTCAACTATTACAGTGAGGTATTCAGAGTCATTTCAGATACGATTAAGGAAACAAGAACTGTATACGAATAGGAAGACTTCAGATTGGCTTAAGAGAAACAGTGAAGGTGAATAGAGAGACCAGCTTATCACTGTTACCCTCTTTAGGCTTTATTTTTTTGCAGTCCCGAAGTATACGTCTTAGCATTACAAATACTTGTTGTAAATGGCTGAAGTAAAAGCGGACGCGTTAGGTAGTCGATATCATTGATAAGCAGTATGTCAGTGATTATATCATATCAGTGATATGAGATGACTGTATCAGTGATATCAGACATGAGACTTGCAGTCTACCATATCTATGTTGCGAGGTGATAATGGGAGTTGGTAATCGTCGCTATGAGAATGACTAGGAAGTAGGAAATAGGAAGTAATTCGTCATGCCAAAATTCCAATCGAAGTTTTTCGATTCGTTGTCCCAAGTAGATCTATTTCAATATTCAGCAGCACAAATAGTCATCGTTTGATTGTGCAATTTTAGACGTAAAAAGGTGGTCATCTAGTAAGCTGCATTACGATCGGTCTCCTTAGGAGTGGGGTGGGGGTGGCGTATATCCAGCTTTTTGCATAAGAGCTTATATGAATTTAAGCATGAGAATAGATGAGGTAATCACCAATGAAAACGTGACACATTCGATTGACGTTGATGTTGAAACACTTGATGGAAGAGTGCTGCTATGATGGGATAGCTCATTGGTCACGGCGCTGAACGATGCGGGTAGCGGATATTGTCGTTCACCGGTCAATGAAGGATTTATGGCTCGAAGCGAAACGATGGGATAGAAGAGGCTTTCTCTCGACGTATCGTGAGCGTTCAATTCTGCAATATTGTGATCGTCTTCGAAATTTTAGGTAAGTTTATGTGGGGAATGGAGGGTGGGGAAAGAAAGTGATTTCCCTTAGACTTTTTGCGATACTTATATTTGGAGATGGGAAAAGAATTTTTCCTTCAATGAGTTTATTAAACCTTTTTGGGAAAAACCGCTTTTAGAAGTTTATAGTTGGCATTTAAATAAGGTGGCTGGTAATACATTTCAGTATTCGTTTTATTTCCACACGAGGTGACAAATAATTGAAGTGAGGCATCCCTCAGTCACTTTCACTCTCCCTCCCTCCTTTCCTTCTCTCTAACTTACTTCCTCGATGAAGAGCTAAAACAACTTCACCGTTCGATTCTTGTTTAATTAATCTCTTTTAACATTTAACTTTGTTAAATATAAGTTTTTATTAAATATAAGCGACTTAGCTGCAATTCTCCAGCGGTGACTTCTACACAGTATGGAAAGTGATGGAGGGTTTGCGATTGTCTATATGAGGAAAACGCATTTTGGCAGAAAGGCTGAAAACAGTACAGCCCGAACTTACCATCAGGTTGGGCACTTCCTGTCGCACCAATAACGAAGTATTTACGATTAAGATCCCAAAGACGTCCATCACGATGATCCATCTGTGGTATGATCTGCTGTGAGAATTGACAATATAGACGACCATCGATCACTTCGCCTGTCACATTGTGGAATAAAGTGTTGAGCTCATCCTGCAGAAGTATTTTCCTTCATTACTCTAAATTTGGTGATGAAAGGAAGCCTAAATAAATTCATCAAAAACAAAAGATGTTCGGATCTGTGAGCTAATCCAATTAGTTCTCTATTCCAATTAGTTCAAATTGTGGGATATTTACGTTGTAAACTGAGATCACTTTTAAAGCAATAAGCGCCATCAGTATTGGCAATCGAATGTATATTTGGGTGTAGGAGGGGAGGGTTGGCAAAAATATATGGAAGCGGAACATGTCAAGGACTTGAACATCCCCCAAAACCCGTTTTCTTGATACATCAATTGGTAGATAACACGCATGTAAGTAAACACTTTTATTGTTAACGATGTGTTGCGATCAAATGAGTGTTGTGATCGCCTCGAGTTGTTTGTATGGGGGGTGATAATCCCCTTTGTGGTTTATCACCTCCCAATGCCTTCGAGGCCGCAGCCGAAGCTATAAATAGGCTGCGGCGTTGCTTGCCCTTCATTGTCACTCTTCTGCTCGTAGTAAACGAGCCTCCACTGCTCTGGTTTATATCTTATTTCGTCGCATGTAATTTATTCGTAGATTGGGTCGCATATATTTCTATTTTATATTTTTATTTGTCGTTAATAACTCAACGCTATAGAGATCATTCATGAGCAGTCGAATCGAATCACATTTCCCGCAAGGAAAAAAGATTTTTTAAATTGTTTAAATTGGAATGAAAAAATCGTAAGAAATTTCTGACTTTTATTCTGCTAGCAAATAATTTTCATTTGGGTTTTGCGAATTTTCCTTATCTTCCACCATCAGCGATAGATGGCATTTTTGATTTGGTCATTAGTCATCACTTCTGCAGTCATTTATCATTAATTATGGAATAATCTTCGTATTATAAAAACCGATCATGCCGTCAGGATCGGTGTTTGATGTTTTTCGATGCTTCTACCGTCGTAAATCTGTAGAATGTCATACCTCTGTCAGATAGGTGCGATCGTTGCCTCTTACGTTGGGAACATTGTATGAGAGGAATACCTCAGTATCGATGAATTCTGAGTTTGTGCTGAGTACACATTCACTGACCATGTCATCGCCCTGAATATATCACTTAGATTCGTTCACAATATTTCCCAAGCAAATANCTTGCAGTGTTTCGTTCATCTCTAAAAAATACTTTCTTCCATTTAGTAAATTTTTGTCGGAACCCAAAAATGAAGGAAAAAAATCCCACTAACCATAGATTCATCGTTTGAAAATGCGATAGCGATATATTGCAACGGTGGTGGCGGAATAAGTGATTGTGCCATCATCTCTATACGCAATGAATTAGGTCCATCGACAAAGAAGATAAGCGCAATAGTGCAGTCGAGTGATGGATTGCATCCAGCCGGCTTGAACAAACATCCTTTCGTCTCACCACAACCTAACCGATCCATGCGTAAACCTAACGATACGAATTGACAAAGTAAAGTTGATAGTATCGTCACCAAGTTTACGATCATTTCGGTTATGTGATCGGCGACGAAAGGCGCTATTAAGGAGATGCCCGCACGATTGTTTGTTGAATGGTAGTTTGAAGACATCACTAAACGGCAACCAGTTAGTCAATTACATTCACTTCTTTGAGTAACGCCCTATGCGATCCTGTTCTTTGCGAATGTTGCATCGTTATTTCGACTAAATCGTCTTAGAACTAATTTGTCTTATAACCATATTGCAATTTCTTGCATTAAACGGCCCTTATTGTATATGACCATTACCCCCATTCGCATCAACGCGAAGTTTATTGTTCGAGTATATACTTTGAACTCGCTTCTTCTCAACAAACTCTTCTACAGTGAGTGTAGATAACGAATTGTATCATACTCGTTATATATTTATCTGATGATAATCAAACATTGAAAACGTCAGCGACGCTGTACGTTTGGATCCTTAAAGCGTGTCGTAAGACTCGTCAGGTTGGGTTGTTGACAGCTATGTAACTGAGGTGGACGACATCTTCATCGTGGAGAGAGTGGTCCTCTACCTTCTGAAGACGGTATTCTTTCGTCGATTTCCGTAGTGTTCGTCCTCTCGTGGAGTCAGTGCGCAGGTATTACGCACTAAAAATTTTGTCACCCAAGTTTGGAGTAATGAAGGTGATGGTGGATGCGGAGATATATCTAGAACTTCGGGGTAATATCTAGGCCGATTTTTTTAAGGATTTCATGGAGTAATTTCGACAACAGCTTATGTCGATGGTTATAAGAGATGATGGGTTAGCGTGGAATCAACAGTTGCGATAGGCACATCGACCAAGGTAGCAATTGTTTGGACTCTTTTCAATAAGCCGAGGAGAAACAACGTTGCGAGTGGTTTGTAATGCTTTTCGGTAGTCACCGAGGTTATTGATGTCATCCCCCTCCTCAGGGAAAAGAATATTGCTGATGGTGCAAACGTTTTAGACATTTTCGACACAATTAACTCTGAATCCATTGCTAAGCAAATCGTGAATGAGATATTAACAAGAAGGATAGATAAAACCTGCAGTAATCATTTTTGGGAACTCCTACGATCCGAAGCGGGTTATAGGCTGCAAGAAACGGTGTATGAGCATGCTGCACCCGTCCGTTTTTAACGGTGGAAAAAAGGAAGAAGCGTGAGAGCATTGTCAGAAACGAAATCAACACGCCGTCATTCCGCTGGTTATAAACAGTTGTCAGATACTACGGAACGACAGGAAAAAATAGAGTTTCTGCGAAACATACCCGCAAAAAGGGCGTTGGGAATACTCGGACGTCGAGGCTCACGACTGACTGTCCTCTCGAAGAGTGCGAACCAACTCGACGAGAATAAGGCAATTTTCGACATGGATAAGGCAGAATCTCAACTGTGCATTTTACAGTTGTCGTTCTGTTTCGACTATCCTTCCTATGTTAGAATCACTTCAGCGCTTTCATGTACCAGACATAATAGACTGTTAAGTTGTTTCATGATGTTACAGATGCACAGGAATAACGCATAAAGTAGTGCATAAGGCAACACTGCAATATATGCCAATTGCATATTATATAAGAAGCTGTTATTATAGAAAAGCTTTTGTGTTCCCGTCAGCTTATTAGTGATTCGATAGGGTTTTTAATGTTGATTAGAATATGTTGAAACTCGGCTTTCGAATCTTCCTTCCATACTGTATGTTTCCATATTTACTGCGGCTTTTGATCACCGAAAGATCAGCACCGCGTCGCTCACTGGAGGCGCGCGCGGTCTCTGTCGGCCTCTCTCGTGCACTTGCGCTTTTTGCTGAATGCGCCGACCACTATTCTTTATCACTGAGTGGGTATATGTTTGTGAGTTTGTTTTGCTTTTTTTTAACATTCGTGGAAATTCGCGGATTTATTTCATTTTAAATTGTTGATGCGATGAGTCCACATTGTATATATATATATATACATATATATATGTATATATATATATATACAATGTGGACTCATCGCATCAACAATTTAAAATGAAATAAATCCGCGAATTTCCACGAATGTTAAAAAAAAGCAAAACAAACTCACAAACATATACCCACTCAGTGATAAAGAATAGTGGTCGGCGCATTCAGCAAAAAGCGCAAGTGCACGAGAGAGGCCGACAGAGACCGCGCGCGCCTCCAGTGAGCGACGCGGTGCTGATCTTTCGGTNATATACAATGTTGCTGGTTGTTGGATCATAAATTGTTGTTTGAAATGAATGGAGAAGGCAGCTGTTAATCTTATTGCTACCTATTTTCGTCAAAAGCCTTACTAATTATGATTTCTTCTACATATTGAAGTAGTTTATTATAGCGGTGTATGCTAGGGTGCATCTACAATGAGTTCAATGCTGAGAGTGGTACGTAGTGCTACGAACAGGCCGCGATGTATCTATGCCTGTCGAAGATACGTTCAAGAAGCAACATCTTCATCTGCATCCAACAGTCCCAAAAACGATGTAACGTAAGTTTTTCTTACCTGGTGTAGAAGACGTTTCCTTATCGTCTTTTTAATATTCATACATTTTCGTTTCTAACAAACACTTATTGGCCTAATGTCACAGGTAAAACAGGCTCATTCTGGGCGTTTCCGCACCTAATGCCATTCTAAGGCAGACTATTATATAGAAGGTTCCTAAGGAACAGGGTGACTCACCCATCTGTACTATCTGGTTGTGCAAATCATAACATACACTATGGCGTTCTGTGAAAAAGATTAGTGCTGATCGAAATTATAGGAAGCGGTAGCTATCGTAAGCTGAAGGAAAGATCATTTCTACTACTTTAGTGAAATTTGCGAAAAGTGAAGCAAGTGAATTTTTTTTTTTTTTGAATTTTTCTTGCAAGTTGAAAGATACAATAATTGAATTTGACGATAGTATAATATAAACTTGAAGTGTTTATGATGTGACAAAAGCAACGTACCGCTGCCGACCTCTAAATATTTTTACTGAATGCTATGAAGAGTGCAGATACCATTTGGAATTCATATCCAGAAAGCCATCATCTAAGGTTCATACCCCATCCTTTGCTATTAATTTTTACGAACATTTCTCTTAGCAGAATGCGCTCGTTTTATATGCTGAAATTTGCATAAGCAAACTGGTGGATACCTCGCCGCATTCCTTCTGAATATTCCATAGGATATTCTTGTTGATAGCACAACGCATTAATAAATCGATTTTATCGGTGCTATCTCGAATTCAGTGTTCATCAATAACTGTGATAGTGTGCTGGTATTGCTTTGATCCTTAACCGTGTTTTAGGCGTGCTTACTTTTTCTTCTTTTTTTTTTTTCTCATCCTGTAGTTGATTTAGTTCAATCTCTTCGTTCAATGATCTTAACCAAATTTTGGCGGTTAAATTCTTCTCTTGTTTCCCATTTGCGTTGAACGGCTTATCCATACACTTATAGAATCTAGACAACTCTCCACTGACCGTTGACTATTATATTCGGCTAAAGAGCTTTGAGAATACATGCACTTTATGTATGCCTCTTTGTTTTATAAGCATTCATAGAACTCTAATATTGAATATAAATTTCAGTTTTGGTTAATAATGATTTTTTCCTGTTTTTCTATCGGCACTGCTCTTAGTGTCAACGCTGCCAACCAAGGTGTGGGGTTCATTTTCGAAACAACTATATAAAACCTCTTCATGTATGTTGCATTCCTCTCGAAAACCCCTCTTGTGTTGTTTCATAGCCTGAAACATAAGAGAAGTGGGCATGACGAAGTTAGAAATGCTTCGTTAGTAAAGATGATGGATGTATTGATGGGCTCGATTGCTACCTTCAACAATCGCATTTAGGGTGCATGCTGAGAGCCTGTTAGCGTGCTTAGCTGCAGATGTGATCTTGTTGCCGTTTTTTTTATGGGAAGGCGGAGTGGAGGAAAAGTGGTATTATTTCTTTGAATCGTAGGGGAACACCAAAGCGACAGAGGCATGGAAGAAGGGCCTACTCCGCTGGAGACCCTGGGAATCCTACCGAGGCTCACCGTGGCCTAAGAGATGTCATTATCTTAACGGATGTTTTCGAAATGAGTGGGCTGATGAGTGAGTTACCATTTCAAGGTGACAGACCACTTTGATTGGTGATGGGTCATTTCGCCCNTCCACGTGTACAAATTACCATATTTTACAGTCTGCTAGCCATTTTTACTACTTTCGCTTTATATGCATTCCTTCTCGTGCATGTTGTTGCTTTATACTTTGGTTCAAGCAAAAAATGGGAAGAATAACGTCGTTAGATTTTTCTGTCTTACCATAAACTAGCTACTTTCTGTAGAACTTTTTTTAATAATTTGCTGTCTTTTTTTCACGACGGGCCGGGCGGAAGCAATTGTGCATCTGTGTGCTTACAGGGCCTACAATTGGATCGAGCCCACCGTAATATCTGGATATCATTTGCATTAATAATCGTTTTCGGTTTCGCAGCATTTGTGAAGGTGAAAGGTGATGTGATCAAATCGAGGAAAGCCGAAATGGCTGAACGTGAACGCATACGTAAGGAATTAAACCTAACTGGTGAACGTCGTAAAGTTGTTAGCATTGTTTAGAATTGAAACGTTCACCGTGGTGCGGGTAATTTCGGCGGCGATTTTGTTTTCGATTGATGCGATATGTTTCTGTGGAGTTGACTGCAAAGGAAACATAAACGGGCTGTGCGCGCAGACTGCATTACTTGCACAGACTGTTACTACTTGCTAAATGAATTTTTTATACGATGGCTGTAATTGAATTTATCACTGTATGTGTGGAGAATTGATCAAGTTGGTTAGAAGGATAACAGTTGAGAGTTCATCGGGTTTTCGCGTATGCAGCAAGCATTCGCTATAGCTAAACTTCGAAGAAAATCTCTCCCGAGATCTGCATCGGGTGGTGGGTAGGGGGGGGATGCGAGGCGCGAATGAAGGCTGTTGAGGTGAGTGTGGAGTGTGGGTAGGTGAGGTGATGAGAGGAGCGAATGTGGTCTATCGAGACGATTGATGGTTAGATGGGTAGACGGTGCGAGACGTGAAGATGACCCATGCCTCTGTCGCTGTTTGTGTTTCAATATAAGCGTAGTTATCATCGTTTTGATCGTCTGTGTGAAGCTCAAGTCAAGTGAAGCCGAAATCCACTAACATTTCGCTTTGACCTGAGTAGATCCTGGTGCCAAGTAGCGCATAATGATCTTAGAGAATCGATTTGCGTTCACTCATCGATTTTTGAGTAGCTAGTATGCGTCATCTTCGTTCGTTTTTCACCCGATATTAACACTCGTTGCACCGAGTGCAACAGTCTGATTTAGTAGAATTTTTTGAAGCGATATTATAATCTAAGTGAATAAGAGGCAATTGTTGGGTCATTGTTTCCGGTCTTCTCCGTCTTAGTGTTATGTTTCCGTTGCAAAGGAATTCGATGTACATTTATCGTGTTATCGATACCAATATTTCCTCTGTTTGTACTTTTGATATTTGTAGTATTGATGTTTTATAGGCAATCTGGGGTACCCTTAAGCCATTTAGTAAAAAATTTTTTTAATTGCTACTTTCAAATTTTCTCATCCACTTAGAGTGGAGTGATTTTCTTTAATTTATAGATCTGAAATATCTATGCATATAATATTTCGTTTCAGATGTGCTTAGGTGGATTGTTGAAATATGGAGAGATAATTCTGATAGGAAATCAATTGTTTTAGCTGACAGGAGTGCTATTTACTAACAGTTGTAATCTTTTTATTCTACTCGTTAGTGAAAAGGAGTGCCATCAAACACTTGTGCTGTATTGTCTTTAAGATAATTTGATCGAAATTTAAGTGAAGTGCTGAATGAGTAGATTGCCTATAAGCGTTCGAACGTGTGTTGTGAGTCGAAGTAGTTGTTGTATTTGTCGGTAGACGTTTATTCGAATTCATCATGTTTTTGAATGATGCTTTTGGCGAACTTTGATATAGATTTATTATTGTGGATAAATATTTCGAATCTCTTTTCTTTGTGCAACAAATTTTATGAATTTTATTATTTGTTACTATTTCATAGTATGAATTATTTCATAGTTGTGAAATATATTTTAAATATTTTATTTTCTTTTTATTGACGATGGGTATTTAATATTTCTATTTTTGCATGTCATATAAGATATGTCTTTCAAGAAGGATCTAAATTTCCTATCAGATAGAAAATAGTTCAAGGTGCTATCGTCTTTTTTAGTGGATTTTCTTTTGGCATTACTAATCGTTCGTTGGTTTTCATTGAGGATTTATTCGATATTTGTTTATTAAATTTAGAACAACCAGGCGCTGTTGTTTCACCGGAAGTTTTAAAACGTTTCGAATTTTTTTTTTTAGACATCGCATTTTGCTTTGCAAGATTCTGTTGAATTATTATGACGTTTTATTGCAAACGCTCCATGGAACGTAAACAGAGTTTGTGTTGAATATTGTCGCATTGAGGCAGACACTAACAATCGTTATTACTCAGTATTAATTATTTCGCTTGACCTTTTCTGAGGTCATTTAATTATATCGCTTGACCTCTGTGGTCATTCAATTGACCATGGTCAATATATATATGAATATTCATTTATGTATTTCGTTAGAGCAGAACAATAGGCCGTTGCAACTCATGTTTTATTATATAATATACTATTTTTATTATGTCTGGTCGCTTCTAAGTGATATGACGCAAACGATTGTTGTAGTTGACAAAAGAAGTAGAATGAGCAGAGGTGCGCCGTCATTGATGACCAAAAGGAGTGGAGTTGAAGATAGTGAGTGAGGCGATATCACTAACACGACGTTGATCAAGCGTGAAATGAGTGGAGAGGAGTGCACAACGATCCAATATACGAAGATCGGACGCCGTAAGATGTACTACTGAAAGTTATTCACTATCGGTGAGTTGCCATGAGCCGTTGCATAGCATACATATTTATTTGCTATCTCTGAAAGGGTATTTTCGGTTTTAAAATACTAAGTAGTATGAATTCTTTGAAAAAGAAATAATAAATATTTGTAAAAAAGCCATTGGAATTATGCTACATTAGGTTCAGTATTAAAAATACTATTTAACGCTGTTGTTGCATGACAAAAAATACTTTCCGTAAAGCGTTTGTTACTGCGCTACTTTCATAGGAGTTTTTTTACCGCTTAGATATCGTGAATGTGGCGCTCATCATTGACGGATACGGGGGGAGGGGGGGGGGGGGGTNGGGGGTTAGACCGACATAGTGCTCAACAGGAATTCCGGTGAAGCACAGAAGAAACAAATTGATCGCTAAGATTAACTCCTTCCTAGATCGTTCCTTCTCAATGTGTTAGTGGCGATCCCATTTCTGCATACATACCTTGTGGGATAGGTATGGGAAATCCATTTTGCAGGACGTTGTTGACGAATTTCTGCAGCATTTCTGAGCTTAGCAATGCTAAATCGGAGACTTCTTCATCGGTGATGCCGATATTACCCGATGTTTTACTCAGATGAAATCTGCTTAGAGTGACCTTCCCGAGTATCATGCTGTTCTGAAAACAAAGCGTCGATGCTGCAAATTGTGAGTGCATAAAAATTCCACTTGAATATTCGTTTCATTTTATTTACAGCAAAGTTGTTGCCATTGCATTCGGTTTAAAAAAGAATAGCTAAAGAATCGAGTCAAGCAAACGTATGACATTAAGATGTTCTAGCAAATATTGATCTTTTAGTCCGTCAACAGTGGTGGAAGTATTTACAAATCGGAATGAATTTTTGTTCTTCGCGTATCAAATTCTAGCGATTTTTTTCTTTTTTTTTCGCATTGTTTCGGTTAGTTGGTTATTCTTACCTGCTTACCTGCTGATGCCTTCTTCTGTTAGTCATTCTAGAGTGCAAGTTTTTTACGAATGATTTAAAAATCTACAAAATCCATGATCGGTCATGAAATTCCTTTATGCTGTGCTGTGCTGTGCGAAATTCGACGTTTATAACAACGTAACGGTTGAAGAATAAACATAATTTTTCATGCAGCATTCTGAGAGAATAGGGATCATGATTTAAAGGGTGGTTAGAATTGCCTTAGTGGTGGTAGTGAAGTTACTGCTGTAGAATTGCTTCAGCAAGTACAAAAGGATTACAGAAAAAGAAACAACAGCATATGCAATGCCCTAATAGATTATTGTTTAGATGTAGAATGACTACGAATAGAATACGACCACCTGGTTGCGCCATGGAAATGGACTTTATGGTTGGTTGTTTGATGTTCGAAGAAACAAGTTGCGGTCCTATCCAATGTTATGGACCGGGATAAAATGTGCGAAACTTTAAGTATTTTATCTGTTTGATCGGCAGAACAAACGATCCTGCTGATTGCTGAGGGATAGGTGCAATATTTTCGTCACTACTGAATTGTTTATTATTATTGTCTTTATTCTTTTTTAGTAATTATTGTTACTGTCAGTTTTTAGTAATAATTACTGTTACTTTACTTTAATAATAGTAATAATAGTAGACCACCATCGTTTTTGTTTTAATGATTCTTACCTGTACTTGAAGACTGGTATCGGCGACAAGATCAAGACCAAAGACAGCCGCTTGTCTACGAACACCATTTTCGTTGAAAACATAAATGAATATAAGTCCATTGACGTTCATCGATATTACTCCTTAAATTTAAGGCGTTTTCTTTATGTTGCTATATAAGTCTGAAAATGGGTAAGTAATAGAGATACTTACATTTTCGACGGGAATTTCAACAGTTTCTTTATTGCCTTTAAAAGCGTTATTGTATTATGAGATGATCGTTAACTCTTTTCCTGCCTATCCTTAACTGAACTGTTTACCAAGGTAATATTTACCTTAATATTTTCTATTCCGATCACCATCTTTTTATGTTCTTATCTGTCTTTTTATTTCATTGCTATATCAGCTATGCTTTTGTGAATGCACATTTTCGTTTTACTCTTTTCTCATATGTTTTCTATTATTATTAACTCAGTTGAGTTTGTAGGACGAATAGAAACGAGTATTGCTCATAATTGCCTTCTACCTTCTCACATAATACCGACAAGCATCTACTTCCTTTTTGGTCGTTAACTCAGTGCTTCATTCTTCCATCACCTTAGCAATTGATCCATTTTCTAACTTTAGTTATATGCGTTTATGTGGTGGAAATGAAACATTTTTTCAGAGAATTCTAAAATTCTTCTGTTGTGACGATTTCTTTCAATCACCGAAAAAAAGAGGGATTAGAAGGTGACGATCTCAGCGTACTTCCATACTTTCGATCACATGTACCAAAATTTTTAAAGTGTAGAATTCAAAATTCAGTGAAAACATTTCGAAAAAAAACCTCTGATATCTTCTTGTATAGAGGTCAATATTTAAGGCATAACGTCTCATCGGAATGCCTTAATGAAAACCAACAAAATTGCAAGCGTCTATTTTGAAAAACTTAAGCAGTAGTGGTGCACCTGATACTAATAAACATGTCAAAATTAATGTCTGAGGATAAGCTTCTTCAAATGCTTGCACAAGCTTCTTCGAATCCTTGCATGAAGAATGAAGAAGGATCGTTTGGCTCACTGCCGAATCGTTAGTTTTTTTTTCTGGCGAATATTTAGAGTTTTCTAAGCTACCTTTCTCACAATTTCCCCCCATGTAATTCATTAACCTATTTTGTTAATATGTGATGATCGTGGAAAAATGTAAAAAAAAAGATGTAAAGTTTGACTTATTTAATGATATGAGTAAGTGATCGTAATGGTAAATCCATGATAAAAGTCTTACCACCATTTCTAGATGCGAAGATAACCGTTGGAGAACGAGTAGCAACAACAACTAGTTGTACTTTACTATTGGGAAAGCGTTCGCCAAGTTGCGGTAATAAATCGGCGAAGCATATCGATTCCGACGTACATGATGTCCGTAAGAAACCGCTTAGCGACGATGTTGTCTCCTCATCTATCACGAATTTCAACAAGCGTTCTCTATAATGGTAAAGTTTTTTTTAGAGACCTTTTGGCGATTTGTTTACTGCTACAAACATTATCATCAGTAGTTTTCTATGTTTATATGAACTATTTGTTGACTTGTGTTAAGAAGCGGGTATTTCTGCTCAATATTAGGAACAACTCTAATATAATAACTTTACGTCGAAGCATCCGAAATGGCTTAAATTGAACGATGTGCTTAGTAGTAGCGGTATGGGAATTCACTCAAGTATTTAGCTCGATGTAGATGATGATTCCCAATGTAATACTCATAGTGGTATTATGCATTTTCCCATATTTTCTTTCGCTTTCGATTAATTTCTGTATAGTTTTTTCCCCATTAAACTGCTGTCATATTTTTCAGTTGGATTAGCGATGATGGTATAGATTTGCTGACATGATTTCCTTATCACTGTAGATGTTTCTTACGGGAATTTATTACGCTAGCAATAATAGCTCAAAAATTGCTAAGATTATATATGTATATTCAAAAGTTACGAAATCGTCTAATGAAACAATTGCAATTCCAATAGTAATCCCACCCTATATACTTGAAATTATGGTACTTTCGAGTAAATATTCCTTGCATAATGTCGTTAGATATTAGAGATTGTAGAAATTCTAATCGGGAACCGCATTCTTTTTATAACTTCTCTATATATTAGACAAAAAGGATTCTTATCACTTGCAATCGAAGAACATTGACTATGCCACTAAGGTAAGTTTTCAGTTAACATTTGTTACACGAGACAAACTTTAATTAGTATGTGGGCGAAAAATCAACTTGAACGCATGATAGAGAAGCGCATTTGGTAGATAGTCAGAGAGTAGCACTTCTGCCATCGCATCATTCGCCCTATTTTTTGGCCATCGCAGTGGAGGTACACCGAATGGAGTTTCGTCATTTTCGTTGTTTCCTATCGAAATATGGCCCAAATTGGCCAATTCAACGGTATTTGCATAACATATCGGCTCTTCTGTAAGTCTGCAAGGTTATAGCTGATAGCTGTTATCATTCATATTTTTTAACGGAACATTCAATGATGCTTATATTCAGGTAAGCTAATTTGAGCAATAAGTCAAAGTTTATTCGCTCAATGTGATTATATTTGATGACCGTCTTGCTAGATGCAAAAATATGATATTAGAAAGCGGAATTGCGCATTACTGACAGTCATCTGCACAAAGATACTTTATTTTAAATGAGTTGTTGTGCTTTACTATTTGAACCTACCTAATTCATCATGATTTCGCTCACTATTCAGTTTATCTCTGTAATTTACTCCCACTTGAAACACTTTTTCACTTGGAAAAAATGGTCCATGTTCACCTGTCGCTTAAACTCGTCTTTATTTAAAGGTTCCTGCCGTTCCTGCTGTGTTGTTCGATATTTACATATTATTTATTCGTTCAATAAGCGTTATTGTTTTTATTATTATCCGTTAGTAACAATATTTACTATGACTGTGGGTTCGACAAATATGTTTCGTTTTCATTCCTTTGATTCGAATATCCTTACTAGCCGTATGTTAGTCAAAGCGACCGCTCTATCCATTACACTGGAAGACACGTTTTATGCGTTACGCAGTACTGGTACATGTAACTGAAAGCTAAGATCTTTCGATTGTTCACTACCACTTTTCTGAGGTTCAAGTTGACCAATTCCGCCAGAAGAAGTTAATCAGCTAGCTCTAAGGTTCAAGTTGGTAAATAAGGGTGCATTTACTCGCCCCCTCCCCCTCCCAAAAAAATGGATCTCATTCATTGAAGGCAGTACTTCCTCAATTGTCATTCGTGGGAAAAATATCCACCGAACGTTTCAACCAGCATTGCAGAAATAAAGCAAACTACCAAATGGTTGATGCGATCGACTAAGCGTAGAGTAAAATTTACTTTGCGAAAGTTCCCAAGACCTTGGCCAACTTTTATATTTATCTGATTGGATGTGCTTTGTGCAGGATGCTTGGAAAGCATATAAGCGAGCGGTGTGTAGTATATATGTTCACCTACCTGTAGTCAATGAAGACCCTTGTTGCGATTTGCTGAAATTGATACAGGTTATATAGAGTATTGCTGCATGGCAAATAGTGATGAGAAATGCAAAATTCTTCTACTTCTACGACAGACCACTCTACATACAAGTATGAGACCCTTTGTGAGTCATTCTATTACGAGATTGGGTTGCGGCTTTAATGAAAATTTCAGCACTGCATTCACCGCCCCAACCGAAACCTTGGTCGGTCCCTATCAATGATGGATTTCGGCGAATACTGAGATTTGGTTTCAACTTTCTTGGTCCGATCGGGCGCAGCCGAAATTTGGTTTTCGCCGAATGCTTCCGGTTAACTCTTTGAAAGACTCAAGGAGCGGATTCCATCGAATGTTTCTGGTTGGTTACCGATTGTCATTTCTCTGTCAGAAAGGATTCCTTAGTGAAGTGTCGGAAATCTGAGGGGTTCTTCTTTTGCTGATTTTTTCGCTCGCGGCGTTGTGGTAGGTGCAGGATCCAATATGTTGTAACATTTAGAATTCGAATAGTATAACGCTGTAAGACTTGCGATTTCGATCAATAATTGATCGATGTCGGAAATCTGAGGGGTTCTTCTTTTGCTGATTTTTTCGCTCGCGGCGTTGTGGTAGGTGCAGGATCCAATATGTTGTAACATTTAGAATTCGAATAGTATAACGCTGTAAGACTTGCGATTTCGATCAATAATTGATCGAAATTTTTGAAACGCATCGAGATCAATAATTGATCAGTAATTGATCAATAATAATTGATTAATAACTGATCAATAATTTATCAGCGAACAGATCAATTTGCAACCAAAAAGTTGGATGAAACTTTTTGGTTGCAAATTGACCTCTTCGGTTAGTTGGTTATCGAATAACCTAAGGAGCGGGAAGGTGATCGTCATGCGAGGGAGAAAAAATAATTCTACGATACTGAACGAATGTATTTTATTTTTAGGTGACGCAGTAAACTACTGAGACGGGAGACGATTATTGTTGAAATATATTGCCCGTAAAAACGACCAATGGCTATTCGATGAAAAATCTAAGAAGTCACAATCGGCGCTGTTATTAGCAAGTCGTAGAATCGAGACAAGCAGAGAGGTAAGCAAATTTTGAAAATTTCCACAGATATGCGCTTGAGTCTGTAGTTTTCGTTAATTAAAATGATCTATGAGATGCTCTTCGATATGTAGTTTTGAAAGTGTAAACAACTACGAAGAAAGAGGAGAATCGTGTACGTAATCAGTGAATTTAGACGAGCCTGTTTTACATGTTCTTCTCAAACAGGTTCTAGTTGGTCTTTATCGTGATCACCATCGCTAATGATATAATCGAATTTTGTTGAGCAATTTCCAAATGCTTTGGAAAACTGCATCTGGGAAAATGTCAAACGCATATTGGTCGACATTCTGTGCAAATACTCGAACAACTTTGCTAATATATTATTATCTTTCCGAAGAATGCTTTATAAGATCACCTAAGATTCTATTAATTAATTACCTTCCTAACGAAATTGCCTCATTTTATAGGCTTAGAGATTTATGTGACAATAAACTTGTGTTCACCTATAATCGAAGTTGATTAACGGGCGAAGTGAAAAAAATTAAATGGGAGATTTTTTTGTTTTTGTTTTGTTTAATGGAGTTAAGAAATCGCTTCAACGGAAATAGACTCCAAGAACTTCTACTCACGTGGAAGCAAGTATAGTTTTTTTTTGTGAATGACGGATATTAAAAAAATGTTTGGCTGGCCTGGTCGTTTAGATTTTAGTTAATAAGTAATAGGTAAAATGGAGCAGCAATCTAAAAAAAAACGGCTTCAGTAAGCAATCAAACGATTGCATAAACGTTGCACTTTCTTTTATATTTCTTACTTTTATGTTCGTTTCTTCATTTATTTTTTCTAGATTTAATATTCTAAACGACCATAATAATATGGAAATAAAATACGTTGCCCCATTCCATTCAGCATAAAAATAGCTGTGAATAGGAAACAATAAGCTTTCAAATGTAAATCTGAATCCCGAGCCTGAGTTACTTGTATCGGAAGGAAACTTAGTGAAAAGCATTACCTAAGGAAATATTTTCACCTGAACGTAATTGTGATGTAGGCAAAATTACACCTATAAAGTTGCAAAAAATACATTTAACCGATATTATACCTCGCCAAATGGATTGCTTGCGTTGAGGGTGAATCCTTTAAATCGAGTGAGAATATGTCTTGCATCCGGTAATCCCAAATGACGACCTATCGAATTTTGTTGAGTGGCCAATGCCAATGATGATTTAGTCTGTGTACGAGCCAGTTTCTCGTTTAAATCCTCATCGATAAATCGCGTCACCTTCTTACAGATTAAGGTTTGAATTAGAGGACGAATATGCTCTGAGATTGCCATCTGAAACACGTCGGCAATAATTTGAACTTAGCTTAATAAGCAAAAGTTGCCTAAGTGATGCACCCTCTGTCTTACTATTAGAAGTACTTTTTAAGGTGTACTTCAATTAGCACGTGTTTTTACAATGCTTGCTTCACCGAAGTCTTCAAAATAGTTTTTTGAAAGCCTAAAGAACACTCATTCCGATGAAGAAGGTAAAAAATATTCGTCATGGAAACCTTGAGTTCCTTGTTTTTTGTCTGAATTCCTTTCAGGAAGTTGCTGCCAATGGTACAAAGAAGTTGAATGAAATGAGATGACGTTTTTTTTTGCAGAATGACGAATAAAAACGAATCACGAAACGAGTATTCTATACATCAATTCTGAAGGACTTAGCACCAACTTTGAAGAGGTTGAGGGCAATACCAGCAAGACC
The DNA here is from genome assembly GCA_006503575.1 of Baylisascaris schroederi. Lineage (NCBI taxonomy): Eukaryota > Metazoa > Nematoda > Chromadorea > Rhabditida > Ascarididae > Baylisascaris > Baylisascaris schroederi. The sequence continues at coordinate 365,799 of QEWY01000381.1, forward strand.
TCCGTTATGATTGTCAATGAAGAGCGCCTTTATTGAAGTTCGGCAAGAGATCGTGACAACTCGTGCGGAACCAGAAGGTGATCGCTCTAAGGCACTCTCCAATCGGAAATCCACTCCCTCGGCTAGTACCTCCACTTGCCCCTCCAACATCAATGGTACGACAATGTTTACTTCACCTGATAGGTCTCCTATCATGCTGAAAATTTCTTTATTATAAACGTTTTCATACCTCGGAGACTTAAAACAGAGGATGAACGTTATTTCAGGGAGGCGATACCTCACTGTATTTCTGGGAGTGCGAGCAACGGTAAGAAGGCTCGAAGGGCGATCGATCACAGATGCGAGAAAGGGAGAGCACAGCAGATCACTCTACACAAGTACAAGTTGGAAAGCACGCCAAACGTGTTATTAAGGTATGTGCTTTTACTATCGATCTACCTGGCTTATCCATTTTCATAAGGCATCGATAAATGGTAAATGGGCATTCGGTAGTTAACCTGTAGAAAACTCGAGCAAAGGATTCGTTGTTTGTTTTGTTTGTTTTTTTTTGCTGTAATCCGCCCTGTATGAATGTCATTTCACTTCATTCATTATGTCACTTTATAGTCACTTCATCGCACCGTTACAATTCATTGAAAATACGATGGACTTAATGCCAGCCATGAAGTCTTTTTAATGCCATACAAATTAAAAACCGATTGCTTTAAAATGAATATATTTTCCCCCTTTTAAATATTCTAAAACCCCTTTTAAAAGTGATGGATCGCTAGGGAAAATTCACTGTTCTAAGTATACATGAGCAAGGTTGCACTAAAGATAAAATGAGCTAAGTGCAAGTACTATTACCATAGATATCAGCAATAAATTACGGATATAATTGCAGTTTTCATAATTGTTTTTAGTCAGATGTTAATTTCCTCAGAAAAAATTTGCATATATAATTTCGGCATTTTGAATAGACTCTTTTTTTGAATATATCATAATATTTATTTATTTCATTGAGCATTTCTATTTGATGAAAGAATGACAAAAATAGTTTCAATGTACAGCAATGATGACAAACGGCTGTCACATCATTGCTTTGCAACAATCAATTCCATTGATCGATTAACAGTAAACGATGTCCTAATCATCGCGGTTAGAGTTGAGCCAATTGAACGAGTGCAATTTATTGAATTCACTAAACTTGTTTCAGTGCCAAATTATGCAACCCTAAATAAGCATTTGAGCACTTTGTATATGACTTAAATCTAGGAAAACACAACTTCAAGGCATAGTACGAGTACCCGCTCTCTTCTGGTGACTGTGTCAGCCTTACCATCTGAAGACGATCTTACTACGACGGATTCAGAATTCGCGCTTACAATATTATTATAAGCGTTCAGATTTGTTTACCTCCAAACAAGGTTTTATAAAATGTTGTTGCATCATAAAGAATCATTTCTCTCAACTACTTCATTTTCAGGAATTATGTTAAATGATAGCATAACTCAAAGATGGCCGCTGAAGCATGTCAATGAGAAAAAACTCAATTGGCACTTATTGCATGTTAAACAACTAAATGTTATCGACGATTGATATGCTTCCATTCAACGGCTGAAATGGGAGAGTACAATCGCAAACGGCCATCAACTGCGGTTCATCTAGTCATCAAATCAGGTGAGATTCATATAAAAATGTAAACAAATGTCTCTAAGTTTGGCATCGATAGAAGCGATTAACGAAATGGTATAACTGGAAAGAGGTCATTTCTCTTTTTTAAAGAGATATGTCAATGAATTGAGACGTAGATTAATTAGCGAAGCAAATTCGGAATTGAAAAAGAGCGTACCCGATGTTGAGGTTGCGCATCACCCAGGTGAGTTTATTTGGACCTGAGGTTGATATGTTATGAGTGGAAGCGCGTCTGAAACGTGAGACGCGTACTCGACTCAGCGAAATGAACCCTTGATCATTGGCTAGTCGATGATTGATATTCGGTATAAGAATACGAGGTAGTTGTTTAGCAAGGATGTAGGCACCCACCCCGTTGAGGTAGCGGATGGCTGGAGGTAGTAGACGAATTCGAAGAGCACTCGATGTCGACCCATGCTTCTCGAGTAGAGGATGGATGTCGGCACTGTGAGCAGTGACGCTCGCTCGCAGCAACGCGCACAACACAGCGCAGACGAAATGCATGAGCGGCCTTGAAGGAGGTGCTGTCCTACGGGTGCGCCAACTCAAACGCCCATGCACACCGTCGGACTCGCCGCTCTCCTCTGCGCTCTGCATACATGTGTATTCAGTTCGTTTGTTTCTCTCGACGTTGGCTCCGGAGCTGCATCGCAACTTATTCGAGAAGCACTTCATCATGTGCTTACAACGCCACGGGCCACACGCCTCACGTTGGTCACACATGAACAACCTTTACTCGCTTCGTTGGTTAACGTCGCAACTGTGAATCGTGTTGCGTATTCGAACGTCACGTTGAGATTCTATCCGGATACGGTGCGCGTGAAGGCGAGCAACGTTCGCGTCGAATCAGTGTCGAACGTGAGTGCCAACGTATGGCCGATGAGCTTTGGCGATGAGATCGTCAACGTGAGCGTGCAGGCAAGACATTCAGCTTTGATTGATTGCCCACTACCGGTAGTGTCATCTAGAGAAAACCCTCAAAACAGGTTTATGAATCCCAATATGCGTGCAGACTTTAACAACCGTTCGCATGTCTAAACAACACCACTATGGTTAGTGTATGAAAAGAACTGCTTTTTGATGTGGATATACGTTGCAGAGCAAAAGGCTAAACCAGGTTGCCGTTGATTCCTTTTATTCCTTATTTCTTTTGTAAACGAAACATCCCGCTCCTGTTCATTGAACAGATTAGCTGAGCATAGCCACCGTGAATAAATTACTTCCTTTTGATGTGGTGCAGCTTTATATTTCAGGTACTATATAAGATAAATAGCCGAATTAAGGTGAATACTTTAGAAAATAAAATAAAAATTTCAACGGCTGATAGGCATTTTACCACTTCATTCGGACATGTTTTCGAAGGTTCTTAAGATGTATCTTAAGATCTTTTCAGCAATTCAAAAATTTCGGAGATGGGATTCAAACATAAAAGAGTCATATTTAAGGAACTAGTTCCATAATTCAATGCGTCTAAGCTAAGCAAAATCACTTCGAAATGATTGTTTTTATGTAAATATTAAGTGCGAATTGCACATGCTCATTTGCCTATACGTTGAGTAACTTAAAATAGAGCAATCGGCACCAACTTATCGATTAGACGTGTAAAATTTTGTTATTTTTTCAAACATTTATGCTATTAGTCATTTTTGAATGGACTACAAAGACTCTCGTATTTACTCGGGCTATCTATTATACTTCTGAATCCTTTTTTCTCGAGTTTTATCTCCAGCCGTTTGTTCTTAAGAATGAATTGGCAAAAAAACCATTGCACCTGACCTGTTGGTCTATTTTCCCATTTTCTTGCTTAGTGGTCGATGTCTTGCACACCTCGAAGGCTGAATCTATGGTGGAATTTAGCTTGGTGATGTGGAGATGGCCGCACGTTTAGAGGGCTATTCCGCCCGTATATTATCGTGTTCGTTGCGTGATCCACTCATCGACGCCTCATCAAGAAATTTCTGGATCACCGATAGAATATTGTCGCTCGCATCGCGTCCACTGCAAAACAATTTTCAACGAATCGTCTGCCCGATCATCTCACATTATATCGCCTCTATTGACAGCAAGGCTGTCAAGTATGTCTTCGATTATCCCATTTTTTATAATATTTCGTGATAGTATCTCCTAATAAATTTGTAACTAGTTTTTGAAATCTGATCATTAAGGTATTTGACTTTTTGTGTGCATGCATCAAAGAGCCTTTAATTGAAATTAACTGACCAACTGACCACTTACTGGTCACTATTCAGAAGGAAATTTGTTTTCTTAGAAGTGATGCAGTTTATAGGAATTATGCTGTCGACAAAATTTATCAATTGGGATGTGGGGTAACAGCCGACACGAATTCCTATTGAGAGGTTTTCATTTTCAGTTAGTTCATAGTTTAGAGGTAGATATCATTGACCTTGCATATTGCATTCAGTTAGTCTAAAAGGCATAGAATTACCGATTTTGCCATGAGCTTTCAATGTTTTAAATATTTTGGTTATATGAAAATTAGCGACTTATTTAGGAACGTATCTCTAGAGGAAGTGATCCCACCACAATATCGTTCACTTTTCAACGGTTCAGAGCCAATATTATTTTATCGAATAAATACGATAAGTATCGCTGAACGACATGCGGTGATTAGCGCGCAACTGGAATGGAATGAAACGGCAATGTTCGGCACTCATGGTGCATTTGCGGCGAATGGAACCGACATCGAACTCGAATGGGACACCGATGAACGGGTCGCCGTATGGATCGACGATGCTGCCGTCAACGAGATGCTCGATCAGGTCATATTTACTGTCTTACTGAAATAATCTTTTGCGCCATATAAGCATCAACAAATTAGAATCGCCAACACACACTCACACAGAAGAATATCCAGTACTGTACGCATTATTGCAAAAATGCATTATGTCTGTATGTAGTTAGGTATGTGTATGCATCTGTCTGCCGGTCTCCCGGTTTTTGGTGCAGTTTCAATTCGCGAAACATAGAAGCATGACGATGAAATTCGGCGATATTAGTCGGCACCGTAGAATGAACTGTCTTTAATTTCATGGCGCTCCATCACGAGGTATTAGTACTTGAAAACATTATAATATTTACGAGCTAGCTTTATTGTTTCAACAGTTAAGCTGTTCACTGCTGAACCACCTATTACTAAGGGATATATGTCCTTACTATGTAATGCTGCACTCGTGGACGAGTCGTTAGCGTTGCGAGTCTCTATACAGGGAACTGTACAGTTATAGTATGGAATTATCCGCTAACTGAATTTTACTTTTTCTTTTAGGTATTCATAGATTAGCAAAATTGTTTACAAGATTTTTATCTCGTCGATGGATTCTAATGAAATTCGACGAATTCGTAGTAGATAGGGAATGGCTTTTTTGATGGGAACGGCGGTCCCATAGGATCATAATTAATCGAAAACTTGTTAACACTTTATGAAATCTGTATTCGAAAACTCATCTTCTCAAGGAAAAAGGAGTAATCTGTCTCGTAACTTATAGGAGCGAAGATCTCTGGAGAAATGTTGCCTGGAAGCAATTGAAGAAGAAGGACGGGGTGGGGGCGAAGGGGGATTACTAAATTGACGGGGAGATGATTGCTGTTTTTGCCATATTCTGAGGATTCCTTAAATTTCTGTCTACTTAGGCATAATACAGCGGTAGGCATAACGATGTTTCCGATTCTTTCTCCACGAAATCAACCCAAGAAATTACTCTCTTCTTTTATTCATTGTAATTGCCTTAGCTTAGTTAAATGACGCTTTCAAAATTGCGAAGGGAGATGAAGGAAAAGAAGGACTGTCAGTTCCTTGAAGGACAATACAATCGTCCTGTTTTATCCTTCTGCTTATCTATGTCCTCCTGAGCGGAGTGCTTATGACGAGGATGTTTCATTTTCCAGATTGAGTGGGACTTTCAGTGGATGGAAGAGCAAATACCGGTGAGTAGTCCAGCAATACCGCTCTCTTCTCGAGAATTCCTTACTACACTTTGTACATCGTGCTACTTCCTCTTGAACGTTTGGGCAAAAGGACCACCAATTATTCTCGCCACTAATAACTCCATTGTGCTTGAGAAGTAAGTTTCTTTGATGTTTTGTGTTCATCGCTTTTCCTGTTTTCACTTTTGAAGGTATTGACTCCAAAATAATCATTGTAATGACTCCAAGGTGGGGCAAGTTTTGAATACAAATTTCCAGGTTGTATTATGTGTCTTCGTCGATGTTTTAGTAAAGCTACCAAATCGAATTAATCTCATTCCGCCGAGTAATATGCACTGTGCATTACGTATGTATTAATAAGCGGTCGTTTTCTTCAATTATTTCTTTATCGTTTTTCCTCAACAGATTTTTGCATATGCAAATTATTATAAGATTATATTTGTATGCCTTATCTATGTGGATGTGACCGTTTGCTTTATCTGTAGCTTCGGTTAATAGGTACACCATCAGAGTTGTGGCGATGAAGTTCGTTGGCTGTAGTCATCATAATAGATGAGTTATTGATGTAAGGACTTTAAGCCAAAACAGATCTTTCATTGAGGATTCATATAGTGGGTTGTTGGTTTCACAGAAAAATGCCTAATGAAGCATTCTGTTGGTGTTTTTGGATGTTCGGCCAACAGGTTCGCCTAGTTGACTAAGATACAAGGCATACATCACGTTGGCATTCCGGGAACATCCTTCCGAGATGGAAGGATGTGCTAAAAAGGCCAACACGATTTCTTTATGCCCTTCCAGGGACATTTTCCTGTAGAGAATTCAATTCGGTATGAAATAAGACTGCGTCTGATAAAATACGAGTGTAGACCGCTTTTACTATTCGCAGATGTCATATTTGGGTTGTTGGCAGTGACAGCTGAGGTACTGTTTAGACGTGACAGACTGAATCTACGAGTGGTCAATCCGGATAGGAATGTCACATCAGTGTTCGTCTCAATGATCTTAACGATCAATGCCGAACTCCGACCGATGTTCGATTCGGGAACGCTACGTACCCAGGTGCAGCTACTCGATACGAATGTCATCATGGAAAGGGGTGCTTTCCCACCTTCGTGGTCATTCTTCGTTCAGGATCTTATGAGAGGTATTCTTTACAATATTTTTTCATGTTTGACACATTATTTACATGCGTAGCGCGTATCATATGCAATAAGTGAGGCGCATTTGTCATTGTTTATTATCGTGCTGATTACTGTTCTCTATTAGCGGGATTGTAATTGGAGCACTGTTTTATATGCTTAACAATTTAATTGTAGAATTTTTAAGTTGTTCTGCTTCCGTATTTTATTTTTCTTCCTTTAGTTTCCCTCTTTAGCGGATTACTTTATGTGTTTAATATTGGAGACAAAGACGTTATCATTTACCAAAAATGCTGTTGTCATATTATGATGCTATCCCAATTAGATATGCNCCAGTCGGTACGATTGCATCAATCGGAGCCAGGTGAGAGTCTTTCCTACTATCATACATTGAGTGCACTAAGGTAGCAGTAAAGAGGATTCTGGATGTTTAGCTAAGCAATCAACTGTCGTCTTCATTCTTGTGCTATCTTTTATAGTTTACCATAGTGAAGCATAGTCCTCGTCATAACGAATAATGCTTTACTAAGTACTAATTGTGCCTCGGGCGGGTGGACTCCACTGCTAAACCTTGAGAGCTCCGAACTGAAACAATCTCATCCTTACTTCTGGGGTCCATGATCAGATATGCTTTCTTCACTACCATAGGGGCCCCTAGTTGTACGATTCCACCTTCACTCTCGGACCTGTTGGAACTGAACTCTCCTCTTCCCTTCCCCCAATGCAAGCCATCTGTATATCCTTTGTAAGTGTATTTATATTTGCAATCAGAAATGCTCGAGTATGTGTACGTTTACGAGTATTGATGTATCAGAGACTTTTGGCGCATTATTCAACACCGATAGTGCTTAGGTTTGACTCTTAAAATGATTGAACGAGAAGCCATCAAAAATTTAAGTTATCAGCAGAAATGGAAGTTCAATCTCTAAACTGCAGAAAATTTTTGAACATTACTAATGCTGTATCGTTTGCGTGGTTAACGATCTTTTTCTTTTGTATTCTCATTTTTATTGTTTGGCATTTTTGTTATTTCAGTTCAACTTGACTGCAACTATTCTTATTTAATTTGATTCAAACTTATTTAATTTAATTATTTAGTGGGCGGAGCTGCGCTTATTTTTAGCAACTTATTTTATTGCTTATTCGGGCATAGTCGTTTCTATCTGTACGGATTGTGCTTTATGGCATTTGCGCTTTTATTGTTGGTTGCATTTTGCTAATTAGCTACCCATATTTGTAGCTTTCAAAAAAACGTTTGTTTTTGAGGGAAGTGAGCTTTGCAGTGTGCTTTATGCTTGTTTTTCCTTGGTGCTTGCAAGCGAGCCCTGTGTCTAGGTTGTATAAATAGACGTACTTGCACACAAATGCTTTATGTTTGCTGCCAACAATTATTTCCATCGAGCTAGTCGGTAGTGGTCATATCTTGCGGTACTTTATGCTTTTTTCAGTCTTATTTTGTGTCTACTCTCTAGAGAGGTCTCGATCTTGTGCTTTCATTACGAAACTAACTTATATATTCAATGATAACTACGTGTTTTTGCTTGTTGGACGGCAATCTTGTTGTCCAAAGTTATTTGATTTGACGGGACGGTATTGCTGCATGCATTTTGAGGCACTATTTTGTTGAGATGGGTCTCGCGATGGATGCTAGTGCGGGAATTCAAATTTTTGGCTCACTGCCAGTTGCCATGCGAGGTTATTGTTTTTTGGAAAGCATTTGCAGTACTCCACTTGCTAATAATGAAGGTGAAGTTTGTAAGACGAAGCTTCCTTTTTTTGTTTTTCAACTTTACTTACTAGTTATTCAATCTTCATTTCTTCAGTCTCAATCAGAATCTTCTTTATAGCCCCATTTCGACCGTCTGCTTATCCTCAGCTTTAAATTTTGTTGCTTTTATAAATAGTGGACCCTAAATTAGGTTTTGCATGGTATAGATAGCGAAGTGCTTCAATCTATGTACCTCATACATTCTCTGTGCTGCTGAGATTCATGCTTGCATTCTTTGTGTTGTTGACATTGCACACTTAAGAACCGCCACCGAAAATGCTGGAACGCTTTCGAACATGTATGTTGTTGTCACTTCTTTCTTCCTCACCAAAGTTTTAGTTTGTTTCATTATTATCATTAGCAGTAAATATCAGCAAATTTGCTGGCCTTTATTTTCACCATGCTGAACGCGTAGGTGCTCTATTGACTTGATATCCGAAAGTTTTGGTTTGCGTTGAAACCAGGTATCCGGAAATTTGAGTTGGTCATCTTTTCAGTTTGCATTGATTCCACTTTCATAAGCATACCACTTTGAGGCGTATTATTTCGCATAATAGGGGATATCGCACAATTTCAATTTCATTTCTGGCCTTGATGTTACGTGGTTAATACTTCAGGCGTTATGTCGATCTCATTAGTTAATTATTACAAAGTAGATTGTTAACACTTATGTATAGAGCCTCTCCTTGAAATTTTGACCTTAGGCACCTTATGTATTGAATTTTTTTGATGCAGGTTATTTGCAATATTTCACTTCGTAATGTAATCTGCTTGAAGTATATGATATTGTGACCAGAGATAGGGAATTGGGTCCTCGAGTTTTTTGTGGATTTTTCTAAAACAGAAATGAATAAGTAAATAAATAATAAACAAATTGAGCGAAGCTTGCGGTGGAGTTGATCGTCTACAGTATCATCCTCCACATTTTCCCTCTCTCCTCTCCACCTTCCCCACAATATCAGCAGTGCGTTATTCTCCGATACAATGTTTTTACGAAATGGATTCATGAACCCATTTCAACTTTTTTAGGCAACTAGATTAAATGTCTCCATTGTTGATGTTCACCGCTGCGTGCATCATTCACCATGTTGAAGCAGTAATCGCTAGCAAATGATGAAAGCACCTCGTTTGCAGGGATGCGAACTCGTCGACTGATGTCAAAGACTGCCGACGGGTATGGTTTGAGACAGCTCCCGCCAATGCCAAACGTGTCTTCCTTCCTGTTAGTTTTTCTGCTCACTTTTCAGACATTAATTTTATCTCTAATGTTTTTGTTGTGTTTAAAGCATCGTTTTTGTTGCAAATGGAAAGTTATAGGTGAGGGTTTTGTTTATATTTTCATTTCTATTCAGTTTTATCCTCACTGCTGTTTCCAGTTTCCACAGCTCCAATACAGTACGCTAGTTCGTTTGGTTAGAATCTCGGGTTCGGTACATGGAAGTTTCTTCCTCTGAACATGCTATTATGATTGAAAGCAGTCACGCGCTCTTTACTTACTTTCCATGAAATGGGCAGAATTCTTGATACATTTGGTTCGAATTTTCGAAAAGAAATATTTTTGTTGAGGATCTATTAAGTTGATAAGGACTTCATTGAAATTTTATGGTCTAATAAATTGTAACTGATTTCCGCCGTAGTGAGAAAGTTGCGCCTTATAAGTAATTGCTTCAAATGCTAAACGGTCCATTGAAAGATGTAGACTTCTCCGCATGATGATCGCCATTTCGGTGGTCGAAGATTTTTTATTTTTAAGTTTTTTCCAGCCTACCTTTTGCTCTCTTCTTTCATCAAAGGGTATTACGAGTTTTTTCTATGGATGATAGATCAACTCGCTCATCTTTAATAAGTAGAAGAGTCGGTTTTTGCAGAGATTGTTGGTAGTAAGTAAATATGCTTAGAATAAAGAAAAGCCGTAAATGAGGTAGTCGAGTTTATTTAGGCCCAAAATGGAACGTAATTTTTTGGAAGTTTAGTGCTGTAGTCCCATTGTGATTCTATTGACGTTTGCATGTCTATGTCAAGCGGGTTTTTTTTTTGCTTCTATTCGTAGTGGGACCCCCAGCGAAATATTTTTAAGATCGAATATTCGCATTATTGGGTTTTCTGCGATTTTCACTTTTTTATCAATACCGTATAAAAGTTTCATGACCTCGTCCGGTCTATCTATCTGTTTGCCTGACTTTGCTTTCTTCTGTTCGCATCCGCATGTTCATAGACGGTGTTCTTTTGCCAGATATCGGAAAGCTTGAAGACTTTAAATATGGCATTGAAACAAAAAATATCGCGGAATGCTTATTTTGAATTTGTTATATCAGTTAGTGGCCTTTTTATGGCTCAAAATTAAGAGGTAGGTCTTCGCAACCACCGATTACCACATGACGTTTAAAAATATTTTGCCCAGTGTTTAAGGAATTCGCAACAGCCATAGTTTGTTTTTTAACAGTACCTTTTAGTCATTATATGAGGTTAAAAGTGACTCGGAATGTGGTTTTTTGGAGAGGGGAAGACGTTTCTTTGAGCCTTTACCTACTACCCTAAGATTTGGGGAATTTCCCGAATTTGTCTATTGTAATTAATGGAGATGTTAAAAGTTTTTGTGGAAGTGGCAGGAACTGTGTTCTATTCTGCGCCCATCATGCATATTTTTTGCATTGGCTCGGTTTAATAATATTCGCTTCAAAAGAACAGAAGAAAATCGTGCCCTTGATTTAATCTTTGAGCAAATTGTGCCATTCCTTGATTGATATCAAAAGTATGAGAGGTTTTACGGATTTTCGCTTAACACACGACTGCACGTAACTTCAAAGAGGTAATAGCACTATCCACTATTCAGGTCACAAACAACATTGCGCAGGCGTGCCAAGCGTCCTGTGACTAACGGTTAGACGTTTGCAATGGACAAGAGAGAGCCCACGAGACGAACGAATTGAACGTGACTGTGGTCGAGGACAAGTGTGTCGATTGGGCAATTCGGAGACAGCCGCATTTTTTTGCGATTAAGGACCAATTATCGGCGTTCAACTTTGTTTGGTGAATGTAAGTGTAAGCCAATGTCTTGCGTTTTTGAAGTGACTGATCTCGCAATTCACAAATGCCGAGCCAGTTTGCTTTGCTCAGAGTGGATGCTCATACCATCAGCATATGCTTTGTTTGGGGTTTGTCGTTAGGCATCAGTTCATCAGCTGCCCTTATGGGCAGCCTCAAGCTGATATGTAGAAACTGAAATAAACTTCAACGAGTTTCTTGGCATTTCATAGCATTGGTCGCTCTTCCCGCGCCACTTCACATCTGTTTTCCGCCGAATTCACCTCTATTCTGGTGTGTAGGTTGGCGTTCTTTTTAGCTGTTAGCCTTTACTGTTTTGCAGAGTCACTATGTTCTAATCTATTCGAAATGTTTTTTCACATTTCATCACAGACTTCTTTTGTATTCCTAAATTCTATGTACTTTACATATCTGATTCATATGTATTATTAAATCCTACCTCTTGACTACTAGTGTCGGAATTTTTCACAGATATTCACCATAGCAGTTATTCAGTATCTAGTTATCCAGCATTCATCCGATATTTACCGCAATTTCCACAGGCTTCTGCAGAAAAAATCAGTTTTTTTTTACTTTTTCTTCGCACCAATTGACTTGATCAGTAAAAACATTTGTGATAGGTTAGTACTTGAGCTTGGAAAAGATAAAAGGTATTTTATAATTACTAACACTCTAACATACTCATCCATATGAGATCAGATTGTCACTGCTAGCTCTTTTTTTAAATCGGCATCATGTCTTCCTACCTGACTAGTGGATAGTGTTCTCCTTGTCATTGAGCTGTTATTGTAGTATATGAATGTACTTAGTTGCATCATTTGATTCCAACTTACTTTGTTTGATGAGTGATTTTCGGCACATTCGTTTGCATTCCAGTGTTGTGAATTCACATATATTCATAAATGTAGGTGTGGCCTTGTCTTCTTTTGCCTGTATATATTTGTGTTGCTTTTGTATTCCATTGCTTGGGAGAACTTTTTTATATTTTCATGTGAATAAATATCTGTTACTAACGCTCTTACTACTACTATTGTTACTAATATCGCCACTGATATTGACTGTTAATTTTTGGAAATTTCTTCAGTCAATTTAAATGCTCTCAGATAATGTTTTCGGAAGGAAAAAAAATCCACCTTTTATTGGTTAGACGTTAGCGGGTACTAGACTAACGACAAATCTTTATCTCTAAAAATTTCAAATTTCACAAGTAATCGTAAAAACTCGAAATTCCATGATTGAGTATCCCAATAATAAGGAACGATATAACCCTCAAAGGATTTCATCACCCGCCTATGGCTGGGAAAGTGATCGGTGTTCGCCTGTGATCACAAAATTGTCAAGTATTGACTCATCGGTGATCCTGAGTCATCAACAACTGATCTCATTCCACCGTTGTCAGTTGGAATATCGATGCGAGATGGTCATTAACAGTAAGACAACTGCGAATGAGCAGAGACAGCTCAGCTCTTTCACACCAGTTCTTCTCAAGATTTTGCGATGTTGTGCACCGTTGTTTTTATTATGAAAGATATGCTATCTTTAATTGTCTGTTAACGGTATACTTATAGTTTTTTTTAGATTACATAATTGTATTCCGAAACTTACGCTTAAACTTACTGACAAGTGTGGATAATTGAGCATTCTTTTACATTAGATTGTGTGGATGATTTATTGCAGTGTTTTATCTTAATGTAATTCTGAGGATGTTTCGAATGCTCTAATTTAGTGGTAGTTTGTTGAGAACGAAACAAACATACTAACCATCATTCTATTCTTTACTTATTAGAGACTTTTGCTATTGGATCCCACCGAAAGGTTATGTGAGTTGCTCGTTATGTGAGCTTAGTGTGCCTAAATGATTATGGGGACTTGTGAGCGTAGATCGATTCCCTTCGAGATTCGGGAACCCCGCTTTCTTTGATGAGTAACACCAGATTTGCGCTGATATGTGGTGATCTCTTTCTTAGAATGTGAACTGCAGACAATTGCGGTGGTCGATATTTGTGTCAGTGGTGTGTATTGCATGACAATAATCGGTCATTGGCGTTCGACTTACTGATAGAGGACTTCATTTCTTCGGTGCTGAGGGGCATCACATTGCCACTTTTAAGTTTCTCCACTTAGTTTTTCCTTTTAGATTTTACATCCCTCTCGAGTGCAGGAATAACCATCGAACTTCATTATAAAATCTAATATTGGTATCATAGATAGTCTCTTCAAACTTCGTCACAGATGAATGATATAAACTATTGTTTCCTATCTCATGGAATAATTGCATATTCAAAATTACGGTTGATGATTGTGATTTGCATGGGCGATTTTCCGTTCATCGGGGATTGCTTGAGCGAGTGTATAGTAAAAGTGCTTAACTTTATATTGCATTTGCAAATTCTTTATCTCATCTGATATTGCATTTGCAAATTCTTTATCTCATCTGATTTTACTGTCGTTAAGTTATGTATTAGTCATTATAATTCATTGTTCTTCACTTCGTTTTCCTCACATTTAATTGACTTAAAAATATGTCTTGATTAGGTTATAATAACCTTTCCGAATTTGCAACTGAACTATTTTCCAAAACTTTCTTTCATCTCTCTGTGAAATTTTTCTACCAGCCGGGTGTTTTTGAGGTGATGGGAAATAGTGAAATTGTTTAAAATTGAATTCTAGCCATTAAGACATTCTGGAATGACCCGTCTTCGACGTCGCTCTTAGAATGTATCGTCGAATGACGAAACTGTTAAGGCGGTGGTCTGTTTTAAAAAATATTACAAGTACTGCTGGATAGTAGAAGTCGTGAAACCTCATACGAGAATCCCCCCATCTTAGTAGTTATTACGTTTTTTTTCAGCTTGAGCGTGAAGTCAACGGAATTGATTTGCCACAAACATCGTTTCCGATAGCGGGCAGGCGAGGCAATGGAATTGTGAACATCACGAATCTGAAAGTTGGCCAATTCGCATCGACCAATATACACCTGAAATTAGCACCTACTAACGGAATCGGATTGAAGACAGAGGATGGTTCGGTGAAAGTAGTGGGCGATTAGCAAGCCATACAGAAACTCGTAGTACCGGTGAGCCGTTCGAATCTTCTCATGGAGCTATACTTCCAGGTCGTAATTAAGGAATACTCGAAATACTGCCTGGGTTCAGGCAAGGCACTTTCTGGAAACAATATATCAGCTGGAAACGCTAATTTTGAAGTCTCTCAAAACCACTCATAGTATAGTGAAAATCCATTCCAAGTTTTAGCTTTCTTCTTCACTTATACTGTTTTATTGGAGTAGACAGTGCATTTCACGTACTATTTTTTATATGGAAATATACATATTCATTCGTAATTTTTTTTAAAGTTCGGAATGAATATTATCGCAGACATCGATGATTTTTGAGTCAGGAATGTTTATCTTTATCTTCTGCTTTATCTTCTATATATGTAAAATTCATCTTTGGTTGCATAGCCATTGAGTTAGTGAATCTAAATTCCATTAAATGTGTGTCTTTGATCTTCAACTTGTCAATGGTAGAAAAGTTTGCTCGTAAAACAATTTTTTTTGAACAGTTATAAAGCAAAGAAGAAGGAAGAAATTCTCAGCTATCTTTTCCACTCCAAAAATTTCCAAAAAAAGAGTGCATTCTCATTATCTTGTGATACTTAGATGTTCGCAAGTAAACGAATTGCGATCATTTAAAAAGAGATTTCTTCGTGCAGATCAATGAGTTGGTGAGTGAAGAAACCAGATAGGTGGCGCATATACAACGTTCACTATGACCTCATCACAATGCAATTCGTGCAAATAAAGCTAAACGCCCATAAAAAGCATTCAGTGATACCAGTGAGCCTACCATACTATGCTCTTAACTACTTATGTTTTATGCTAAAGGTCACGTTAATTACGAGATATAACAGGTGGAGACCAGTGGACCATTTCTAATCACCTATACAATCTATTCGAGTGATCCAGATCACTTATTCACTGCTGAACTGACAACTGCCAAAATCATTATTAGTCATTATTTGGATGCTGGTAAATGGGGATCGATTCTATTGAATATACAGGTAATTTTATGGCAAGATTTTTGGGATACATTTATAGAATTGATTCTCAACTTTAGAGCAGATAGATGAATAGATTTCAAATGAGTTTCAAAGAGGATAAGAAATTTTCCACTCATTTGGCCGATTCTTGTAGAGCGATTCGTATGCAGCGTAAGAACGGGCGAAGAGAAGTGAAATAGACTAAGTAAGATTAATATTTGGTGTGTGATGGAAATCTCATCTTACAGTTATGGTTTTATTTGGTTCGTAAGTAAAGGTATATCCCAATTCTGCTGCCATCACCTCCATCCTTCGCTCTCGCTTTCGTCAGCTGAGGAAAGGGGCAGATAGGGGCTATACTTCGCCTACAGTAATTGATGCTTACCAATATACGGATGACAACACTTTGCTCCTCTGATATATCATTTGCCGTGTTTGTATTATTTGTTTATATCGATATAATATCTGCTTATACTGACGTATATTATTTACAAATACTCCATATTACCTCTATATGTAACCATCTATTATTCTGGTGTGCCAATTAGACCACCAAAAGGAGCTGGGCTATATACGTAGCTGAGGACCTTTATATCTATCATTGGACACACTAAAAATCATTCTCTATTATTTTCGACACAATCATTTTTCTTGAGTTGCTCCACTCCCAAATGCCTATCATCTTGCTTCCTCATCGTTTGCAAGGAATATCTGGATTCACTCTTAAGTCAATATGAAAAATAGGTGGACTTAAAAATCGATATACAAGAGTGTTTTTTAATTTATATGGATGTTAGGGATGAGATTAGTGAGTGCCACCTCGTAGTTGTGTGAGAGAATAATAGATGCCAAGAGGTAGTTGCGATACTCAGAGGTAATTTTTTTGATTTAGGCTTGGATGGAAGGTGGAAATGCAAATCATACACAAGTGGTAATTGAATTGAATGACACGAACGACAACGAACCTCGTTTCGAAATGGAAAGAGTAGAAGCTTATGTACCTGAGGATCAATCACTTCATGTGCCATTCTTTGCCTTTCAAGCAAGCGATAAGGATCGGGATGAGGTAAACTTATTCCTCATTTTGTTTCTTTTCTAAGCAAACGATTGCTTTCCTACGTTGGTGGACTCATAGAAGAGGGGAACAGTATCAAGCAACGTATGATGGAAGTGCCTATGAGAGCGGTTAAGGCCTTTTAACGTATGAACTTGAACACTTACATTACCATCTACCGGCAATAACATAGGGTGTAATGATAGCAATGATGCATAAGCTAACTGATGGAGTATAATCGCAAGTATTCAACGAAATGCTTATAAAATTGAGCATACTATTAGTATATGTCGCTCGCAACATATATACATTTCATTGCAAACGTTGCAATGGTTTCGCAAACGTTTAGAAAGGACAAGCTTATATTTCAGAGTGATGAAATTATGTATTCGCTAGTACATATCAAACCATCGTGTGCAGTAAGGGTGCGACCTTTGATCGGAGAGTGAGCGTCAACGCTACACTCGATTACGAAGTAAGACATCGATTCAATGATTAAAGCGCGAGATCAAGCTATACCACATCGATCGAGTGATATCACATTTGCGCTGAATGTAATCGATGTCAACGATAAGCACCAATGTTCGAGATGCAATCATATCGAGTTGAGGTAATGGTTGAGTTGCTTCATTTATTCCTATATGATGCGAAATATCTGCAATATTGTGCTCTTCTTTAGGCCTTTATTTCTGCAAAAAATGATTAGACATTATTGCAAGTTTCTATTTTTAGCATCGCAAATGCGTATCCTAATAGTTGAGGGTTATATTAGCGCTTATATGCTTCAGGTGAAATCTACGAATTGTTTGTGTTTTCAATAAAACATATCATAAAATTGCGGTTTGTTCAATGAAAACTTTAACCCTACTTTATGCAATGGGAATTATGTAAGCGCCTTGCTAACTAAAAGTTTCATTTATCATCTCAAAATTTGTCATCTTTTTTCATCTTTAAACTTTCTGCTTAAGGTAACTGTTATGAGGGCGTTCCACAACTTTCGAATGTATTGCTATGCCGCTATTGAATGCCTTCCTTTGAACATCCTTTCCCTTGCTATGGATCTTGTCTTCATTAGCATCTTCTTTAGCAACGCTAGGTAAAGCTGTTGCTACATTCAACGATAATACGACCCTTTTTCCTTTCCCCTTTCATAATATAGCTGCATATTTCAACGGCTGTTTAGGCATACGATTCCAAGTTTAATAATATTTTTCCCTTAGTATTCATTGTTTGATTTGTTGATTCGATAGCAATTTTTTTTTCTTGAAATCGTATGGGGCAAAACATATTTGAATTTACATATTGGGCAAAACACAGTGAATGTTTTATGCGATGAAAATACTCTTGCTGCCGGAAAATGCAGCTTATTGTCTTATTTTTAATAAATTAAGGATTTTATTAATTCAACAGTCGGATGATCACAATTTAAAACAAATATTGTTATTATAGGTTTTTTTTAAAGAAATGTATATAATTGTGAAGGAAATATTTAATTTTTCTTATCTCTTTTCGAGAACTCTTTAAGTGCTATAAAATATTTCAATATTCTCTCAATGAGTGAGTGTAATTTGCAGCGATCGCTTTCATCGAATGCGATATTACATATAAATATACTCGATATAAACGATAATTCAAAAAGTGTTCATCCGTTTACTCTTAGTGATGGTAGTCTAACTGAACGAGACTTTCAGTACGATTAGTGCTATCGATCTCGATGAGGGAACAATTGAGATTGTCACATATCGACTACGAAATGAGCATGCGAATATTTGCGCTAAAATTGAATGGTAAATTTTGCAAAGAGAAAATTTGTTTTTTCGTAGAAAATTTCGACTTTACATTTTTATGTCATTTTGGACAAATGTGGCCAGATTTTACTGTTTTATGTGGCTAAAAAATATTCGCGTTCATGCGCATTCGCATCCTACAGGAAGGGGAACTATGTTCCATAATTGATTGCGTTGGTGAGTTACATGACTATGCTGAATATAGTGCTATCTTTGGCTGAGAGAGGTACGGATGGTGTATGGTGTGTGTGCGTCAGAACGGGGAGTGCTGATTATATTCTTCTCCCACCTCTGTGGTACGGCCGATGGCGCCAATCCCCTCCCCCTCCCCCCCCCCACACACATCGCAGCGAAGGGATAGAGTTCCGGGTTCACGTGAAGGCAATTTTCAGAAAGGCTTGCTGCGGCGGAGGATTGTTGGTTGCGCACAAAGTCGGGTGTAACGGCACTGACTAGATGCCAGCGACAGCTGGATGAGCTGATGGCTATGCTAGCCAAAGTGTGCACATCGGGCATACCGAGAAGGAGGACTCACGAACCGTTCACCGCCGCCCCTGATAA
Organism: Baylisascaris schroederi; assembly: GCA_006503575.1. NCBI lineage: Eukaryota > Metazoa > Nematoda > Chromadorea > Rhabditida > Ascarididae > Baylisascaris > Baylisascaris schroederi. The sequence continues at coordinate 384,813 of QEWY01000381.1, forward strand.
GAACACGGTGGCATTGGCCAATCACCTCCTTTCTGCCTACAAGGTCGCTTTCGGCTGGCAACCGAAGCAAGATGTCGTTGCTGCTGTTTAGTAAGTCGTTAGACTCGTTGCCCAGAAATCATTTGTTATCACGGCGATAAAGAATTATAGGAATGTGATCGCTACAAATTATTCTTCGACGATAGGATGAGCTCATAGTTTCCTTCTCGCTTGTACCGCTCTTAACGATTTCTGTTGTCACATATACTCTTCCAAGTTTGAAAACTCATCATATGAAAGGTTTCATTCTGAGGGAAACAAACGAGTGTAGGGCATTGCTCGAATTGTACTTATACGGCGAATATTTATTACGGCCCATAATCATTACAGTTGGGAATATGATTTGATTACAGGCAATAGTAAAAAATTTCTTTCTTCATGTCGTCTTTTGTATACTGCAAGAAAGAAAACTGTGTGAACCATTTAGACGGGAACGAGCTTTCTGAATAGAAACGAACTTACAACCTTATAACAACTTTCAGCTTTAGTTGTTGCCATGCCATGAATGTCACGTAGAAGTTTCAGTTTGTATCTTGATGAGAAATGGAGAGCTATGGTTGTAAGTATGCAAGCAATGACATTTTTCTGTCTATTTCTAGTGTTAGTGGTGCAATCTAAGGAAGATTCTTTTTGAAATAACTCGATGCTGAAGGTGAAATACACAGCGGGTAAAATGGTACCACAGATGCTATGCTGAGTAATCGTTGATGCTGCTTCAGGTCTTTAGAAAGTGAAATATCAACGTTTTTGTCGTTTTCAGCAATAAAATTATGCACCTACAATCGTTAATGCCCATGCCGAAGACAGCGGAAAATATCGCTTCGTTATAAAGAACATTACTGGATCGGCCAAATCTGACTGCAGCGTTCTAGTTGAAGGTCAGTTAAATTAAGTGCTCATGAAAAGTTGGCTTATATGCTGACAAATGGATCGAAGAATTGTTTTTCAATTTACCCTCAACCGGTTACAGCGTGCCCGTTATTTCATGTTTAAATGTCAGTGACTCGTGCACAATCCAATCAGTAATAATGAAATTCATCTATGGCACGATTATATCCGCCAAATTTCATCGCCGTAACACTTACGGCTTCTTATGGGCTCCCCATCACATTGGAAGTAGTGGCAAACATTAATAGGATGTTACAATAATGAACGGCGAGTCCTGCAACGAATCCTTCTGAAGCGGGAATTCAAATTTTTGTTTGGCTGCCAATTGCAACATTTCATTATAGCTTTTTGGAAGGCATTGGAAGTGGACTGGGGCAGAGAGGTGCGGGTGGGGGAGTGCTATGTGAGTTAATGTGATGCCTTCTTTGTAGAATAGGTGATTTCCAAGCGCCTCATTATGTAACACGGGTCAAGTCACATTTGTAGGAGCCAGATTGTTTTTGGTTTGGTGCAGCTGTATATTTTAATCAGGGCCATTTGCTGGCCTGAACTGTTGCACTTGCTTCGAGGTGGAGTGTTATAGCAATATTGTCTGAAATCTGAACTTCATTAGGTGATGGTTTCATGTTCAAAAAGTTGTTGAAACATTCTGCGGATATGTCACAAAGAGATGAAACAATGGAAAATTTGCATAGTTTATGAATAATGCTTGTATATACTTTTAGTAGAAGGTATATTTATAGAAATGAGTGATGAGTGCAATTTGTGATATGTGCTGTTTGCTGCATAGATTTATCGAGTTGTGCCTAGTTTGGATTTGCTGTGATTTTGCAATACTCAATTTTTAATTTGTTCATCCGAGCACCCCTTCTCTTGTCATGATTTCGATTGCCTTCGCTGTTAATGCTGCTTCCTCCAACAGTCATCTGCCTGAGGGTTGCTAGATACTTATGTTTAAATTTTTTACCATTGTTTCCTGATGAGTGGACTCTCTCTCGGCTTCAAGCCTAGTGTTGTCACTTTGGATGTTAGAATCTCTTGATCTCTATGTAGTTCATGTTTGAATGTTTTGCAATGAAGTGGGTGCATCACTTTACAGTGCGTTCCCGCTACGAGGGGCTGCACGCGACAGTCGTGTGGAGCCATTTGCGCGGGCGATGCCTAGATGATCGCAACAAAATATCAACTCTCAGTGAATAGATCATGGTAGATGCGTCCAAACGGTTATAGTAACGATGTTGATCGTAGAGCAAATCGTTTAAGAGCGTAGATCAGCTCGACTGTGACCGTAGCAATGTGCAATATGGAATGGCTCTTACAAACATCGATTTTGTGCAATGAGTAGGGTATAAAAGTACTGTTACTGCCTTCTCTAGCCATTCGTTCGTGTTCGGTGGCATGTGGTTCGTGTTTGGTCTCTGATTGAGACTTCATTGCTCTTCGACTGGCTAGTATGCTTGGAGTGGATTTTATCTTGTGTGCAGTTATCGTTGATGATTGTGGAAAAGATTCGTATTATTTCGAGTGCTAATTTTGAAGAGACTCCAATACTGGATATTGTCGAGGTTGATGAAGTTGTAGCATTCTTCTTCAGATTCGATAACTCCACTCAGCTAATGGTGTATACTCGCATAGATACCTTTATTGTTCCTCCGCGTTCGCTTTTATTGGGAAGGTTTGTGAGTGCACTGGCAATGGAGTGGGTTAGCTTTATAGGTGAATGTTAGTATGGACTAAGGTATCCCTAACATTGTACCTTTATAATACTGCCGAATTTGTTCGGGGTACTGGAGTAAGATGTTGATTTGCAGGTTTCAAGTCACTCATATCCAAAATTGCGTGAATGGGGTGCACTCGTATTGACAACATTCATTAATCACCCCTTTTATCACCCCTCGCTCTCCTCTTCCACTCATCCTCTCTCATTCCGCCGAAAATGTTATCGAATTTGTTGTGGGAACGACCGCAATTGTTCATTCGGAGTGTATTCAGAACTCGTTCATCTGGAAATGGTAGATTATTTGAGCATGGGTTGCGTTTGCAAACGGGGCCTACATACGGGGAAGTTGATGTTAAGGAGACTGTTGCAAATTCACCCATCTACCTACTTTTTCATTGAGTAGAGGTTATGAGGATAGGGGATGGGTCAAAGTCTACAAATGATGTGCAATAATGCGATTAGAGTGAATATAACCGGTCACAGGACTTCCTTACCCTGAAAGTATTTTCTTCGTTGTTTTGTCTATGGACGATTCTCTTTCACTGTGGCCGCAATTCGAACAAATTATTCACATGTTTTGATTGCCTTTATTTTCATCGAATATTTTTATGATAACTAAGAGTTATTTGAGTGAGATTTCTAAGGCTGAGCTTGCAATTAAATCTTTGAGGAATAGGGAGATTTATTATTTCTTGTGGTTGCTTCCACATTCGACTCTGTTAACAACGGACATAAAATACAAAGATTGACGGGTATGGAAACATTTCAGCATACGCTTCTTGAGCAGAATTCGATATAAATTTTTGTTTATTTGATATAAATCTTTGTTTTCAAGTTCGGAGGGAAAACTTTTCATCCCCCCTTGTAGTTGCCAGAAGAAGCATATGAATCGAAACGGCGACCACTGTCTTCATATTCATTTTCTTCGGCGTCCGTTTTGCCTCCCCCCACAGATGAACGTTTAATAGCAATAGGGCTTATGGCGGGCACGCTGCGCATCATGAAGGCCAGTTGCGCCATCCGGAATTTTTATGACATTTTTAGAATTTCGCTTCCGGCATTAATTCGTTTCGAAGTGACCTTCTGCGAGAGAGATTTCGCATTTCAAAAAAGATAATCATCTTTTCTCTGGAAACTCATCAGTGAGGTGAACTTGGTAGATCACACCAAGTTCCATTGATCCAATGCAGAGACTCATATCGGAGCAATGGGAATTGTTCTATATGAATCCAAAATATACCACATCATGGTAGCGATGCGCGCTATGGGACGGCTACTATAAAGTAGGAGATTGGGCTCACTTCACCTCCTTTGTATGACTTCCTTAATGTGGTGCGGCGACCTGCACTCTTGCATGGTAAGTGCTGCCATATTTCGCACTTTTCAACATTCAGCACATAACAATTCCTGGTTTCCTGCCCCAACCCCTCCCCTCCCCTCACCTCCCACCCCACCTCCCGCCTCCTTCCCCTCATCACTGCTCCAGTTATCCAGAGTACCATCCAGTTTGTACACATAATTCAACTGTTTTGGAGTCCATAATGCCAGCGATGCACTGAAACGTCGAGTAGTTAGCTCTAAGTAAGCATCGCGATGAATTCTGTGGTCAAGAGCAAACAGCGAATTAATGTATCGCTTGTTGATTAATCGGATTGGTCCATTTTCGTATGAAAATGCGTTATCAGTTTTTTTACATTGTTTTTTCGATGTCAGTCACTGTGATGGCATACTCTGCAGTTTTCTTGGTAGCGAAGGGGAAATACTGTTGTGACTGCATTGGGCGGTATGATGCTGCGATACTAATCGTTTTTAATATTCAGCCATAATCGTTCACCATTCTCCGCAATCGTTATGCTTGAAGTCTGTTACATCTATTGTAATGAATATATTTTCAGCGAAATGTGAGAGATAAGCTAGAAGGAGGTAGATCGACTGCGATCGAAACGACGGATCCTATACTGGTAGGCAGTTTGCTGGAGCAACTGCTTCATCTTTTCGACGATGTTTTCCAGGTTGGTGGATCATTTTATACTTTTTTAAATGAAATTGTGTTACTGTGTAGTGTTGAATACTGTTCGATAGATGCTCGCAAACGATGTATATTCAAGAAGTAAAAGATGGAATGTATATTCCTCAAGTTGGCATAGTAGCTAGATCCCTCGAAACCATGAGGAGATCTCTTTTTACTAAATGCGAGTTGAAATTAGCAACATTTCAGATTCCAGTTCGTAGATTCAGTTAAATTCTCAGCGGTAACCTGAATGAATCCCAGAAGCCGTTTAATGATTACGACTGTGTAGTTGGTACAGAGAGTACGTATCAGGTAAATAGTATAGGCGGGTAGGCATGGATGGAAATGATTTGTAGATTAGCGCATATCGTTTGATAATCAATGAGTAATCATAGGCAATTTCTTATAAGGTGGATACAGTGACATTTCGATTGTCGAAGAGGTGTATCTTATTAAATGAAAATATTCATTTAGTGAAACTGTCACTAGAAGGCTTTAAAGACAATTCGTTAAAGTTGTTAGTGATTTATCTTTACTGTCATTCGAGCAGAAAATTGTTGAGCAGTAGGCATCGTTGGAGCCGCCTTCTCTTGAGGAAGGTATTCGCATCTACAAACGGTAGGCAATGTAGGTGAAACTATGGCCATAACTCATTAGCATGTGATATGCATAGCGATTATCGATTAGGTCAGTGGGAATATCGGGACGAGTTTGTTTATCTATATGAGTATATAGAACAACATTTAGTTTATTTTCTAATCGCTTATTTGTTTATTTATTTATTTATATTGTAATACAGAAATGTCCTTGTTCATGATTGCATCATTATAGTGTGAACATATGTTGTTGTTTAGTTGCAACGCCTATCACTCTAATTATAACAAAAGTGACGGGATGTGATAAGAGGCAGTTGTCGATGAGACCGTTTTAATTGGTCGTTTTGGATGCCATGCTGTTAATATGGATCTGGAAAATTGTGTCATAGTAGTTTTGAGTATTGCTGAAAATGCGAACATTGCTTGTGTTTGAAGGATCGCCTTGAAGGATGGTATTTACGAGAAGGATATAACGGAAGAAGGCAAACACGAAGATTGTGGTGAAGAGTATCTGAATGGTTTTTCGGTGCAAGCGCTCGCACAAACGACTGCTGCTCGCAATCGAGCACGGGAAGTACCAGCCCGAATGGTGAGCTTTTTATATCTTAGGCATATAACTCCTTTTTAATAACACGCTGCTTGCGCTTTAGTATAGGAATTCATGACGAGGTGGAAGAAGGGCTATGCTGACGAAATAAGGGGTCAAGGCAGGCGGGAAAGGGCCTATACTGGTGACATAAAGGGTCAAACTGGGCGGGAGGAGGGCTTTACTGATGACATAAAGGGTCAAACAGGGCGGGAGAAGGGCTATGCTGATGACATAAAGGGTCAAACTGGGCAGGAGGAGGGCCATACTGGTGACATAAAGAGTCAAATTGGGTAGAAGGAGGGTTATACTGAAGAAATAAAGAGTTAAATTCGGTGAGAGGCATTGACTCTTACAACTTTCTCATTAAGTTGTTTTCTTTCCCTCCTTGCGAATGAAAACTTTATAAAAACTTTCAGTGACACAATTGTGGTCTTCATTCAAATATCTTGAAGCTCAATAAGTTAAGAATAACATAAACATTTTTTTTAAATGGAACGATATATTAACGTTCGCAGTTCTCTGACGCATTGAATGGAGGTGCTAAGTTTTGACATTTTAAAATTCGGCTTGAAGTGTTTCTTAGCCGTTGTCATGTGATTATGTGAATGTAGTCACTCGTGCTGTGCGTCTCTGCCATTTGCTCAATGCTTGTATTGGGAAAGTTGTGATAAGAATTAGATTATTGGAAAAAGTATGTATTCGCGATGGGCAATGTTCTTGCTGCGTTCATCAAACACTTGCTTACTGTAGAAACAGTAACGAGTATGTATTCTTTAGGATCGTTGAGGCCTACGGATGCAAACCAGAAAAGCGTTTCGACCAGTAGCAGTTAAGGCCTGAATACGGGTGTGGAGAGCTTTTATGCGACCATCACTCTTGGTGATCAACCAGTCGGTACGATTGCATCAATCGGAGCCAGGTGAGAGTCTTTCCTACTATCATACATTGAGTGCACTAAGGTAGCAGTAAAGAGGATTCTGGATGTTTAGCTAAGCAATCAACTGTCGTCTTCATTCTTGTGCTATCTTTTATAGTTTACCATAGTGAAGCATAGTCCTCGTCATAACGAATAATGCTTTACTAAGTACTAATTGTGCCTCGGGCGGGTGGACTCCACTGCTAAACCTTGAGAGCTCCGAACTGAAACAATCTCATCCTTACTTCTGGGGTCCATGATCAGATATGCTTTCTTCACTACCATAGGGGCCCCTAGTTGTACGATTCCACCTTCACTCTCGGACCTGTTGGAACTGAACTCTCCTCTTCCCTTCCCCCAATGCAAGCCATCTGTATATCCTTTGTAAGTGTATTTATATTTGCAATCAGAAATGCTCGAGTATGTGTACGTTTACGAGTATTGATGTATCAGAGACTTTTGGCGCATTATTCAACACCGATAGTGCTTAGGTTTGACTCTTAAAATGACTGAACGAGAAGCCATCAAAAATTTAAGTTATCAGCAGAAATGGAAGTTCAATCTCTAAACTGCAGAAAATTTTTGAACATTACTAATGCCGTATCGTTTGCGTGGTTAACGATCTTTTTCTTTTGTATTCTCATTTTTATTATTTGGCACTTTTGTTGCTCCAGTTCAACTTAACTGCAATTATTCATATCTAATTTGGTTTAGGCTTATTTAATTTAACAGTTTAGTGGCCAGAGCTGGGCTGATGGCGATGTGTTAGCGGAAAGAAATTCGTTGTGAACGGTCACTGTTAACAAGCACTTGACATTGAAATGTGCTCGGTAAATGGTTAAAAACCTTTTCTAGTTGTTGAGCTTAGAGTTTGTCATCGACGGTCTGACTGTATGGAATTGTTTAGTACAGAGTTTTGTATTTTCGAAGTAACGTTCATTCTACGTTTCCATTTCAGCAGGTACAGTGGAAAAAGAACTTACGATGAGCGTAACGGCGGTGATGCATCAGAGGGTGGTCGCTACGGTGGTGGTTGTGGAGGCGACTGTTACAGTGATTCATACGCAGGTGGCGGAGGTCGCTGGTGAAAGGAGTGTTCTGTTAAGTAAACACTTTTATGTGGGTTTATGTACGGAACTTCTTTCTGTCTCTGTGACGTTTCCCTTTAAGGTAGGAAGGAGGGGGGAGGAGGGGGAGAGGTCGGTTATCGTTAGTCATACTGCAAACTGCAAAGCTTTACGCTTGCTGACATTGTATTTGATTAAAGCATTGAGCTTGAGGGCAGTGGCAGGTTAACTGTCTCAGGTGGTAAAGGATGGAGGCAGGTGTTCCAGGTTCCTAAGTAGGAAGGGAATAAGAGAGCAATGGAGGATTTGTTTGTCACGGCAAGTTTGCCTGCTGATTAATATTCCGTTTTCTGTTCGCAGATGTCATTGTATTGTTGTTCTTCCTTTCAATTTCTGTGTGCTTTTCCTCGTCGCATGTTGTTATTAAATTTGAGAATATTTTTTGAAGGGGAGGTCGGTTATATATGAGACTGCAGTGGATATTCGTTGGACAGTGTCCGATTTTAGTTTGATGTTTAAAGGGTTGAAGTAGTAATTATAGAAGGAGAGAGTGTAATAAAATTTTGATGTGGAAAAGTTGAAATGAGAAAATTTCCCTCGAAATATTCCTCATTATCTGTTTCACGTTCTTGTCTAATGCAAACTTCACTGCTCGTTGAGGTTTTCCAGGGTGGCAATAATATGTGCTTCCAGTCGCCTGATCGGTATTGCCGCTAACTTAGGCTCCACCTTTGATCACTATGTTGCTGTGATGGAAATTTCTGAAGTGCATTTTGTTTTATTTTGTTGTTTCTGAATTGTATTGAAAGCGCTGGAAGGAAGGGAAGTGAGAATGAATAGTATAGTTTCGCTACAAGTTCCCTTTTTTGGTTGAAAAAGTTTCTCCTCTATTGATGGCCCAGAAAACGAAACTCCACTTTTGAAAGTTCTTTGTAAGTTTTTTTCATGCTTCTAAGGGTGGAGTGGATGCTCATGTTTTTTGAAGTGCCGAACGCCCATATTTGAAAGTGGTGAATGATTTTCCGTGACAGTTGTTTTTCACTCGTTTCATCCATCTTGTACATTTAATAACCTATTATTTCCAATGAATTTGAGCAACTTACTGTGAATGTAATCAGAAGCTATAAAGTGGGATGATGAAAGGTAACTGTTTCAGTGTGATGATTTGTTCTCTTTTGGGAGAGAGGAAAGAGAGTGTCGAACAGTTTGGTTAAGTGCAATCCACACTTAACCAAACTTGTGTCGAACAGTTTAGATTAAGTGCGACCCACGTCATGACTGCAACCAGGTCAACCTCGATCCGTGACAGTATGAAGGTGAATCGAATAAGGCGGTGACTGGGATCGGATCGGAATTGCACTATATACGGCGGCGTTCACATCGAGTTTGTTTTGCAGCGGGCGTTGGCCTCGGTTCGAGCTCAAAGGTACCCTTTTTGCAAACGAGTTGATTGTATTGCAATATGACATGACGGTACAAGTATGTGTGACCTTGGGCAGATATCCTTAGCCCTATAGATTTGTGGTTTTGGAGGATGGATGTTTCCTTACAAAGCTTTGGTAATAATTTTGATTAATAATGAGCATTAAATTATTGGTTGAAAGCAATGAAAGCAAATAATCCAACGTTTAAAATTCGCTATGTAAATGCATAAATAATTCATTAATGAGATGATAAACCTCAAATTTACTGAAAAGAACATCCTTTCCGACGAGATTTGAACTACTTTGGAGAAAACCCCTTTTAGAAGTTTTATAGTTAGTCTTCAAATAGGGTGGCCGGTAATAACAATTCAGTATTCGTTTTATTTCCATACGAGACGACAAGTACTTGGAATGAGGCATTTCTGAGTCTTTTTCGCTCCCCTCCCTCCTTTCCTCTCTCTAGTTTGCTTCGTCGGTGAAAAGCTAAAACAACTTCACCGTTCGATTCCTGTTTAGTTAATTCCTTTCCTCTACCTTGCTTGGTTTTATTAAACATAAGCGAACAGATGTCATTGTATTGTTGTTCTTCCTTTCAATTTCTGTGTGCTTTTCCTCGTCGCATGTTGTTATTAAATTTGAGAATATTTTTTGAAGGGGAGGTCGGTTATATATGAGACTGCAGTGGATATTCGTTGGACAGTGTCCGATTTTAGTTTGATGTTTAAAGGGTTGAAGTAGTAATTATAGAAGTAGAGAGTGTAATAAAATTTTGATGTGGAAAAGTTGAAATGCGAAAATTTCCCTCGAAATATTCCTCGTTATCTGTTTCACGTTCTTGTCTAATGCAAACTTCACTGCTCGTTGAGGTTTTCCAGGGTGGCAATAATATGTGCTTCCAGTCGCTTGATCGGTATTGCCGCTAACTTAGGCTCCACCTTTGATCACTATGTTGCTGTGATGGAAATTTCTGAAGTGCATTTTGTTTTATTTTGTTGTTTCTGAATTGTATTGAAAGCGCTGGAAGGAAGGGAAGTGAGAATGAATAGTATAGTTTCGCTACAAGTTCCCTTTTTTGGTTGAAAAAGTTTCTCCTCTATTGATGGCCCAGAAAACGAAACTCCACTTTTGAAAGTTCTTTGTAAGTTTTTTTCATGCTTCTAAGGGTGGAGTGGATGCTCATGTTTTTTGAAGTGCCGAACGCCCATATTTGAAAGTGGTGAATGATTTTCCGTGACAGTTGTTTTTCACTCGTTTCATCCATCTTGTACATTTAATAACCTATTATTTCCAATGAATTTGAGCAACTTACTGTGAATGTAATCAGAAGCTATAAAGTGGGATGATGAAAGGTAACTGTTTCAGTGTGATGATTTGTTCTCTTTTGGGAGAGAGGAAAGAGAGTGTCGAACAGTTTGGTTAAGTGCAATCCACACTTAACCAAACTTGTGTCGAACAGTTTAGATTAAGTGCGACCCACGTCATGACTGCAACCAGGTCAACCTCGATCCGTGACAGTATGAAGGTGAATCGAATAAGGCGGTGACTGGGATCGGATCGGAATTGCACTATATACGGCGGCGTTCACATCGAGTTTGTTTTGCAGCGGGCGTTGGCCTCGGTTCGAGCTCAAAGGTACCCTTTTTGCAAACGAGTTGATTGTATTGCAATATGACATGACGGTACAAGTATGTGTGACCTTGGGCAGATATCCTTAGCCCTATAGATTTGTGGTTTTGGAGGATGGATGTTTCCTTACAAAGCTTTGGTAATAATTTTGATTAATAATGAGCATTAAATTATTGGTTGAAAGCAATGAAAGCAAATAATCCAACGTTTAAAATTCGCTATGTAAATGCATAAATAATTCATTAGTGAGATGATAAACCCCAAATTTACTGAAAAGAACATCCTTTCCGACGAGATTTGAACTATTTTGGGGAAAACCCCTTTTAGAAGTTTTATAGTTAGTCTTCAAATAGGGTGGCCGGTAATAACAATTCAGTATTCGTTTTATTTCCATACGAGACGACAAGTACTTGGAATGAGGCATTTCTGAGTCTTTTTCGCTCCCCTCCCCCCTTTCCTCTCTCTAGTTTGCTTCGTCGGTGAAAAGCTAAAACAACTTCACCGTTCGATTCCTGTTTAGTTAATTCCTTTCCTCTACCTTGCTTGGTTTTATTAAACATAAGCGACTTCGTTGGAATTGTCCAGCGGTGACTTCCGAACAGTACGGAAGAATATCGAGATCTGTCTGCGATTGTATACAAAGGAAAACGCATCTTAGCTGGATCAACACAGGTTCAACTCGAAAATACCATCAGGTTGGGCACTTCTTGTCGCACCAATAACGGAGTATTTACGATTAAGATCCCAAAGACGTCCATCACGATAGTCCATCTGTGGTATGATCTACTGTGAAATCTTCGGATCCGTGAGCTAATCGCACCCCTTCAATTCGAATCAGTTCATATTGGAACCGTGGGATATTTACGTTGTAAACTGAGATCACTTTTAAAGCAATAAGCGCCATCAGTATTGGCAATCGAATGTATATTTGGGTGTAGGAGGGGAGGGTTGGCAAAAATATATGGAAGCGGAACATGTCAAGGACTTGAACATCCCCCAAAACCCGTTTTCTTGATACATCAATTGGTAGATAACACGCATGTAAGTAAACACTTTTATTGTTAACGATGTGTTGCGATCAAATGAGTGTTGTGATCGCCGTGATCATAGTACAAGTTGTTTGTATGGGGGGTGATAATCCCCCTTGTGGTTTATCACCTCCCAATGCCTTCGAGGCCGCAGCCGAAGCTATAAATAGGCTGCGGAGTTGCTTGCCGTTCATTGTCACTCTTCTGCTCGTAGTAAACGAGCCTCCACTGCTCTGGTTTATATCTTATTTCGTCGCATGTAATTTATTCGTAGATTGGGTCGCATATATTTCTATTTTATATTTTTATTTGTCGTTAATAACTCAACGCTATAGAGACCATTCATGAGCAGTCGAATCGAATCACATTTCCTGCAAGGAAAAAAGATTTTTTAAATTGTTTAAACTGGAATGAAAAAATCGTAAGAAATTTCTGACTTTTATTCTGCTAGCAAATAATTTTTATTTGGGTTTTACGAATTTTCCTTATCTTCCACCATCAGCGATAGATGACATTTTTGATTTGGTGGGAAATTTGAATTTCCGGCATTTTTTAGGAGGAGAGTTTTAATGTGTTATCATGTATGTTTAGTTGTATTTAGCAATGAATAAAAATTGACGAATAAATTAATAGAAAATTAGCGAACAAAAATATTTACAACCACCTGAAAATATCTTGTTTTTTTAGAATGCAAATCCTACATAAGGAATCGTTATTGTTGATTGTGAATAGGCCAAACAAGGGTAAAATAGCACATTCGAAGTGTAACATCTATACTTGTGCAGTCATTTATCATCAGTTATGGAATAATCATCGTATTATAAGAACCGATCGTGCCCTCAGGGTCCATCTGTGATGTTTTTCGATGCTGTTGCCATCATAAACCGATAAAAAATGTTATATCTCTGTAAGACAGGTGCGATCGCTGCCGCTTACGTTGAGAACGTTGTATGAGATGAATACCGTAGTGTTGATGAACTCTGAGTACGCATCCGCCTCCATCACACGTGTTTTGCGTGGTGATATGTTTCGCAATAGACGTATTCTTTTGCTGTGGTCCCACAACGACTTTTTAGTTACGGTAGAATGGTGTTGCGTAACGTTGATTAGCGCAATACACGTGCTAAAGCCGCAACAGCAATTGGTTTTAACGAGGTGAATTGTGCTGTTTTGTGTTGTTGCTGTCGTAGCGTTGCATTTGTTACCGCACTAAATATGGTGACGTCATTGCAACATGAGTGAATATGAAGGTGGTGAAAGTAACAAAATCGATTACAGAATATTTGAAATTTCAGGCTCCGATCTCTAATTTCTGTGTTTTTCTATCGGTTTTTATGTGTGATCTTCCGTACATACGTATAAAACGATGAAAATTGATATCGAGTCGTTGCGACCATGCAACGCTGACATTGTAAGTTTTAATTTATTTGATGGTCGTATTTTATTTTTTGATTTGAATATATTTTGATATTTGGAGGATCATAGGCAGTAATTTTTTTAAAATATTTGCAGAAATGCCTAAATTTGCTTAGCACCGCCCATTTTGGAAATGAAGCAAGTACACAGGTAGAAAATGGGGATCGACGATTTCGAATATCCCTGAGTGAAACCGTTGAGCGAAAATATTGAGAAGCATTGGGCGATTTTTAAACTTGAATGCTATATTAGATTGCATTTTTAAGTTAGGAAACTTTGCATGAAAGGTGATGTAAGTTGAAATGTACTAAGCTGTATTTTCATTCAGCCTATTTACCTGTGCTCAAGCAAAGTTTATTCGATTTATCGCTTGCTTTCTCTGCACTGTGCTATTTTTATTTCAAAGAAAGCTTTATAGAATCAATCATTGCTACCTAACATTGAGTAGAAGTAGGTTATTAATGTATGTTGCCAAGGCCAGTTCACTGTGCTTAACTAGAGCAATGAAGTCTTTGTTTCAAAATAGGGGATGGTTGGTATGAGGCCATAGAGCAATCAAAACCTGTGTTGGCGATCGATGCATTTGAATGTTGAAAGGTTTCATCTTATAAAAGCCATTAAAATATTTTTTTATATATGGCATTATCGTCTTCAACTTATAGGGGGAATCACTTAAGTACATTTATTATTCATTTGTCACCTTTTTCCTATAAGGTTTTGATCTTTCTCCTCATTAGAAACGCCAATCTTGAGAGAGATATATCCGTTGTTTTTGGTTACCGTTAAGGAGTTTAATCTTGACGCAAATTTCTTTTGCTCTTCTCTTGAATAATTTTTTATCTCATCTCTGCTTGGTTTATAAAATAAGCATTCGAGGTTTAACAGTAGCATTCGCTTGACCTTATCATAACTGAATATGTTCTAAGGATTAGAGGATTCTAGCAAGGCTAGCAATGGAAGCCTTATATTTTGGGGCTTTCTTAGAGTGCAAATGGATATAAACGTCATATTGTATAGCATTGTAGGGCAACAGTGCACTAGAAGTTGTTCTCGCGAGATTTGGAATGACCGATAGGAGGGAGTGAAATGTTCTGGCCAAAGCGAAAGCGAGGTGATTTAACCTCAAAAGTGAAAAAAAGAGTTTGAGGTATTTTATCAGAGCGGTGTAAATGAACGCTGAATGGTACCGTTCATCAGGTGGCAATTATACCGGCAGTTGGTCGTTGTTTAGGCACTGAGTTGGTGTTGTTTTAGTTGCCGCGATGCATGCAGCTCATTGAACATATCAAATCGGCACCCGATGAAGAGAGCTTCTTTTCAAGACTCGTCGAGGTGCACGAATGGCAGCCACAGTTTGGCAAGGTTGGATTTGGTATTTGTTTCCAAAATAGCATTAATTAGTTCGACATAACGATGTTTATATGACGTGCGCTGTGGTACCACTAATATTTTTGCAGTATTCATGTTCAACGTTTGATACAAACTTAGAGAGCAAAAAGCTTCGGTTTTCGCTAAGTGAGATTTACCTGAACCATAGACTTGAGGTTTTCATTTGCAGCCATTTTTCCTGACAGTACTTTTTACCTCGTGAAAGTTCATGTGAGATCCTCTCTAGTGCGAGTGCAATAATATTTATGTTTTTCACAAGATAGTTTATCTTTACTTGTCGAGGTTGTTGAATCTTCTTCGTTCTGCAGCTTAAATTTGTAAAGTTGCAAGCGAATGTTCAACGTTTGATACAAACTTAGAGAGCAAAAAGCTTCGGTTTTCGCTAAGTGAGATTTACCTGAACCATAGACTTGAGGTTTTCATTTGCAGCCATTTTTCCTGACAGTACTTTTTACCTCGTGAAAGTTCATGTGAGATCCTCTCTAGTGCGAGTGCAATAATATTTATGTTTTTCACAAGATAGTTTATCTTTACTTGTCGAGGTTGTTGAATCTTCTTCGTTCTGCAGCTTAAATTTGTAAAGTTGCAAGCGATGTGCAAAATGTTTTTTTTTTTTGCTTTTGCTTTTATCTACCTTTGACATATGCTATGGGAATAATGGAGTGTTTCCTAGGTAGTACCGTAGAATTTAGATTATGTTGTACTTTCACTTGTTCTTACCTGGCTGAGTACTGATATACCATGCTTGATTTCATGGTCGTTTTTAATGAGCATTGTTTGCAGTCGGAAATGGCTCGTTGGGCAGACGTATTGAACATGTGCGATGAAGTTCTCAAAAGAGCAGTAACACACGTGGACACTCGCGGTGTTTTGATGGCAGTCGACGCACAGCCGATCACAGTACGACGAGTTGCCGCTGTGCTTTCGTTTACGGCTTTACTATTCGAGAACACCTTTACGCGTTCCATCTACAACTCCGCTGATGTTAGTTTCTTTCCTTTTTCTGAGTAGATATGCAATTTTTGTATAAAAGGTGTTTTTAATATTATGTGATCATCTTTAATATTATGTGATCAATCTTCTAAAAAAGATGTAGTAGCAGCTGAAGAAATGCTGGAACCGGTTTGAGATTCGATCTTACCTGTTTCTCCGAAATAGGCAGGAAGAACAAGGTGGTGACTAATGCCCTCATTGTTTCGTTTGGTAAAAAAGGGATAGCGTTAGGATGTGAATGAGAATGTTGTCAGAAATTTTTGTTTCTTTTTTAAGTAAACAGCAAAAGGTTCGAGAAAGAGGCGGACAGAGGTACTGGGCGAGTGGACATTGCTCAATGGTGAGGGCACGTGTAAGGAATCCTCCCTCCGCCCCTTCCCATAGTTCCAACTCGAAGGGATTTGTAAGTGGGTAGTTCAATGTAGGGGTGCGAGTGATTCCTGTAGTGAAGAAAAGTGAATCGACGAATAAAGTTCAGAGAAGTAGAGGCGATGAGAATACGATTCGGTGTAGAGATAGGGCGCATTATTAGAAGTGAATATTCTTAAAAGTGGAGTAATATAATTATGAAGAGATGTGGAGGTATCATTATTAAAAGTGAGGCAGCAGTTTTCCTAAAATAAGTTGAGGAAACTACTGCGATTTGTTTCATCGGCTTTGCATCTTTGTTTATCTCTCATACTCTGTGTCATCTTGGTCATTGGTGAAAAAGTGTGCTGAATAATCATTTGATTTTCCAACAATTTTTTCATTATACACAGAAAGCTGTTTCGAGATTGCAGTGTTGTTCTCTGAGTCAATCAGCTTATGGGAGACTGGTGAATTCACTTCTCGAGTCCCTGCCGAAGATGGCATTGCCTTGCAAAATTTAGTTCATTCTTTATTCGCAGAAAAAGTGTGCTGAATAATCATTTGATTTTCCAACAATTTTTTCATTATACACAGAAAGCTGTTTCGAGATTGCAGTGTTGTTCTCTGAGTCAATCAGCTTATGGGAGACTGGTGAATTCACTTCTCGAGTCCCTGCCGAAGATGGCATTGCCTTGCAAAATTTAGTTCATTCTTTATTCGCAGAAAAATTTGTTCTAAAGAGCAATGAACTGCCCCGTTGTGTCAGCAGTTATTTCTGCTATAATGAAAGGGGGGGGGGGGGGGGAAACGATATTGGTTGGGCACGAAACGATGCGGAATAGGCAGGAGCGGAAGCTCAGGAAGCAGTTAGTTTGAATGCGACTTCTTGTTCATATTCTCGTTGCCAGCCTGTAATTAATATGCGTGACAGTGAGGGTGGCAATTGAGCAGAAGCGCATCGAATTATTGTGGCCCGTGAAAAGGTGTGACTTGGGACGGGTTTAACTCACCTGAATATCGCAACAGGTTAAATTCCTAATCGGAATAGGGTTAAGCCTAGGTGCATGGCATGAGTGAGCAGAGGTTTTATTGTAGTAGGGATGAGTTTGATAGGGTGCAGTGTGATGATCAATGCTTGCAGCGGTTGATGGACTTACTGGACTCGGGCAATATGGAGGTGGTGGTGGAGACGTTGCGTTTACTACAGGTGATAAGCAAACGGTCACGTTTTCTCTCACAACATCTATCTGAATCTCAACAGAAGCAACTTACTATGAAACTCACTGCTATCGTACAGGTGCTTCTTCATCATAAACTTATTTATTTATTTATTTACTTATTTGTTTGTTTATTTCTTTATTTATTTGTTTACTCAAGCAGTGAAATGAAACGAAATAATTCTTTATATAATTGGAGAACCGGATTAAGGAGAGTACTTGCATGTTGTAGATTTTATGTGATATTGATGGATAATAGCATATCATAGCAATGTGTTCCTCATGTTAGTCTCAGCTCTTTCTCTAAGGAGTCATTGCGAAAATTATTTTAAGTGGCGTTGAGTTTTTATTCGCCTAGTATAAGGTCAGTATCGATGACTCTGCGAATTTATGCAGAAGTTGGCTGGCTTATCGAATGGGATCTTTTGCCCATATACTTTAAGTGTGAATTCCAAAGTTTGGAGCATTTTCATGGATTGAGGAGAGTCGAAATTACCGTTTAGAGATTCCTTTTGCTATATTCTTTACTGTATTGCGATACGGAAATATTGAGATTCTTTTTAGTGATATCTATAACGTATTGCTTAATTGTGCTGAAATGTATGAAAACATTGATTTAGTGTTGGAGTGGCAAGTTGCGCAATTCAAAGATGGATGAATGCTGCATATCGGATGTTTGGGCTCCATCACTATTACCGATATGCTATCAAGCGGAAAATTCAACAAAATTGGTTCGAAGTGTTCAGGTAGTTTGTGTAGCCTTTTTAATGAAATGACTTCGTTATGATGGGTTTTGTGAGTGAATTTTTATTACGTCAGGGTGAACCTTTTTCATTCAGAAATGATGATTTTTGTTTTCTGTGGAGCGAGAGGTGGGATGTTGCCCATTAATTGTTTAGATGCAAGCGTTGTCCTAGCTGTGAAATATGATTAGGTTGTTAAACATGTTTTAGTTTGGTGATGCCGTCCTTCTCCTATGACAGTTTTTAAGAGATAGGAGAGAGGATTGTGTTTTTCAGTTGGACAAGAGTTTGGCACTTGAGATGGACGAACTGTTGAGTGGGGAGAGGATCGACGAAGAAGAGCGTATTTCGTTGTTTGCTCGTATGCGACTTGTACGCGCATTCTGCAGTGTCGAAGGACGTCGTCTGTGTGTCGTTGCCAGATTGCTTGCTCTCTCCATACTTGGTAAATGGGATGTCGCTTTTGATTTGATGTGGAATTAAATGCGGATTTAGTTCTTCGTGGTCGTGGTCACAGTTGTAATTCCTTATGAAATGAATTGCTTGTGGGGATGAAGTCAAAGCGTTTTATTGACTTGCGGGTATTCATTGAAACACTGTCATTTGTGAAGGGGATGGTTCATCAGTGATGGAGATTGATGGCGAAGTGCATTCATGCTTATTGCCATCACTTGTCGTTTCTTGAGGATGCTTTAGCCTAATGGTTTGGGAGCAACGATTATGTGGACAGCAGAGTATTATCATATTGAGTGATGTAGACTAAATGAAGTCGGTAACTTCACCTTTTAGTACTATTGCTCACCTTTTAATATATTTTTTAAGTTTAAAATATGCACTTTAGAAGAAACCTGTGAATTACAATTTATTGTATAGGACAGGGTGAGTGGGATGTGGCACAGTACTTTCCGCCGAAACGACGTTGGTCGCGATAGTGGTTGTTGCGTAAAATCTAGAATCTTCAGTGAAGAATTCTAGCCAAATGGTTATATTGCACATGTTACCTCATTGCGGAGGTAACATTTTTGCAACGATGTCGCAAGGGAATGGTATAGTCGCCACGTGTCATATTGGAGATCCTGAGAGTATAGTTATGAGGGCTGTGTCATATTCACCGTGTTGTTTAAAAGGTAGCAGTTTTTAGCCAAGGTAGTAACATTAATGTAATCACCTAAAGAGTGGTAATATTTTGAACCGTTTTTAGTATATTCTCGTACTCTACTGGAGGAATGGCAGTTGAGCTCAATGATCTACGATAGTCTTGTGGAGGAGATATCGCAGCTTTTGTTGGTTGATATTGAACCTTCGGGTGTGCTCGTCGATACGATTAAGACTGAGGCACTAAGGACGCTTACCAGCATCATCTCATTGGATAGACCTGCCAAGTATGTCGATTTTCAACCTGTTGACTAGGTATTTTTTATTGACTGCGTGAATGCTAATGTGCCCAAAATTTTCTCACTGTATCTTGCGAGTGCGAGCCTGTAAGGGTTCACAGGTGTCGAGCTGGTTTTTTTCACTTTTACTTTTGTCTACGATTAGTTTTTTCGAGAGTGATGGATGGGAAGTAGTTCTTTTATTTTCAGAGCTTGCGATAGATTCATTAAGTTTTCTTCCTTTTTTAGAGAGCGATTTTTTTGCAGAAGCTGTGGAGATGTTTCCTCTTTCTTTTTGGCGTATCTGTTGGCTTCCAGTGAACTATGACAGGTCATGATCAAGTAGTTCTAGCAAATTCGCGCAATGAACGAATGAAGATGTGATTTGGTTTGTATTGCCATGGTGGAGGGTGAGGGGAGGGGGAAGGATGGTTTAAGCTCATGCACCATCATACTTGTGATAACAGTTTATTGCGTCATTGTTTTCGTGAATGCGATTTCTTAGGAATAACTCTGCGGTGAATTCATACAGGAAACTCGGAAGCGATAAAATAGTATAAAGCCAGCGAATTAGGCCGACAGATCGTGTAGGCATTCTTTGTTGTTGTCGATTTTTGGATATCTCCGAAAGTGTTGGATTCTGAACCGCAGTGTTTCGTACACCACAAAGGTGACTTCAATTGCTTTTGCAAAAACTTTATTGCGCACTTCCCAAATTGGGAAAATTTATTAACTTTGGTTAGTCACGTAGGTGGTCAACGTCACACATTATTTACGGACTCAAAACCATGCAGTTTTTTACCTATAAATAAGCATCGAGCCAAGCATTGCAGGCAGAACGTGGTGGTGGAGTGCTTGGGGGCTAACTCGTATCACGGATTCATGGCGCGGGCGGTGCGTATCTGTGTGGAAGATCTACGACGGGGCACATTGGGAGCGCCGGGACATACATCAGTGCAGTTCTGTACAGCTCTATTCTCATTGCTGTACCACTTGGCTGGATTCGACAACGGTACTTTCTATGAATTGCAGCTTTGCTAATTTTTATGATTGCTGATGGGTGGGGGAGGGGGAATTATGGGAAACTATGTTCGTTACCCTGCGCATATTTTTGAAATGGCGGTCGTGTGTGTTAATGAGGCAAGTAGCTGATTTCCGTAGATTCTGATCATCTCAAGTGGTCAGTGGTCACATTTTTTGTGGTGCATTGTGATGTTCACGGCTTCAGCGATCTCCATAAAGCACTTATTTGTTGATATCTCTGCAATCTATAGTGTAGGTGAAGACTGTTTTTATGGGAATATGCAAATGGATTCTTAGAGGAAGTATAAGGCAAATAAAGCCTGATAATTTGAAGGTGGAGAGGCATTGGTGTCATGTGCGTTGACGGAGAGCCTTTTATCGGTGGTTGGATGTGAGAGTGTACCGTTGGAGCAGATCTCATTCGCGACGCGTGCCGTTCGAGTTCTCGATATAATGACGTCACTCGATGCAAATGCGTTCACTGCGAATAATGGCATGAACGTCATCATCAACCGGCTTGCAGTAATTTATTTTCCTTTATTTGCTTGGGTTGCCCATTTCAAGTGATCTACATGACGGGAGTCAATTTGAACTCGAGATGTCTATTATTTTTTATTCGTTCCGAGCATTTCATGAAGAGTTCAAGAAAAGCTTATGTTTTACTTCCTGGTTAGGGCTACGTGAAATACTGCTTCCAAACGGGAGGAATGTAAATCCAGGTTTAAGTGTTCATTGGATTGCTTCCAAGGGGAGTTAAATTTTGAGCAATCACATGGTGTAAGCCGTAGCAAGATGAATTTTGCACTTTCGAGACCAGTGTCTTTCAACTGAGGATGGGAAGCGCCACAGGTTGTTCCATTTGGAATGGTCCAGTCGCACTTTCAACCGCTGTGGCGTTTCCAGTAGTTAGAAGCCCTTCTACTTCGATCGAAGCGGGTGTCTGTGCGGCTGTGCTTCGCTCTGAACTATGAGCCTGTCGTAGTAGTTTGCATACAATTTTCGAGCAGATTGCAGTATCATTCAGGACTCGAAGGTTCACCTGCTTGAATCGCATGGCTTGTTTCCGTAAATATTTGGATCTTTAATGTAGCAAATTAGTGGGCGTGGTGGCTCACCAAGTTGAGCTTGGGGGGGGGGGCGGAGCTGGCCTACGAAAAAGTAGGGCACATTAAGGTTCTAGATCAGGTTTTGAGTTCGAGAAAAGTGTGTGGCGAACTTCCATGTTTTTGTATATTTCCGAAATTAGAATTTAACATAATGGCTTTAAATTGGTTGTTTTGAAGGTGGAGGTGAAGGAATGCAAGGCGGAGATCGAAAGTCATAAGGAGCTTCTAGTGGAGCCATGTCATCAACAACGTGCAGCACTTATTAAGTCTCTACTGAATTTCATCAAGCGTGCTGTACAGGATTCACAGTTCGCGGACTCCGTACGCCATAGTAAGCTGTTCGAGTTATATTTTTGGGGAATATAAAGGTGTTTCTATTATTTCAAGTGCAGCAGACCTGTATAGGTATTCGTGTTGTAAAATATTGAACTTGTTAATATGAAGCATTTGTATCGTGATTGGGTGGGTCTATGGGGGAAGGATTTTGATACTGCTTACTCCTAATTTAAAGGAAGGGTTCCGTTACTCGTTACTTCTCATTTAAGGGAGGGATTCCGATATTCCTTACATCTCATTTAGGGGAGGGATTCCGGTACTCGTTACTTCTCATTTAAGGGAGGGATTCCGATACTCCTTACTTCTCATCTCTAGACCACCCGTACTTGTTTTCTATTTGCTTTTTCTTTTGGTTTTGCGAAGAAATGCACTCGATGACATCATTTCGAAATTGATTGTAAATGTTGCAGTAATGGATGGTGCACTTCCTGCAGCACTTATTCAGATTATTTCGAGATGCGACTTCTTTGGCGCATCGCTGTTCCATAATGGTTTGTTTTGATTTTAAAGTTGGTTATGCTCTAAGTGTTATTTATTTCATCAAAATTAGTGAAGCGTTTCAAGATGAGGCACTATCTGTAAAATGGGCATTTATAACTGAATACTAACAAATATTATTTCTTAAGTATTACTTAATAGGGAAACCTCTCGGTATAATTTGCTTATTCATCCCCACCTATTTGCCATTTCATTTTGATGCGAATTGCTTATCATATCTTAGGCTCATAACTACTTTCCCACAGTTTTATTATTGTTATTATCTTTTTTTTGATGTAGGCGCAATTTATGCCAACATCTTTCTGAGAATGCAGAAACGGTGCTTGCGGTTTAGTATAGTGATTTATAAGTGGCGCCTGCAGCTAGTTTTTAGTTCGTTATGCTTGTTTCGAAGTGAATGAAGTACGATATGCATAAAAGCGTTCATGTAATGGGATAGTTCGTGACTTTCTCTATATATCGCTCCCTAAATGAATTGAACGCTAGTCATTTGTATAATAGAGGGGGGGGGGGGGGGAGGAGGAACAAAGAATTCATTAGATACTATAAAATATACATTGATTGGTGAACTAGATCTGAAAAGGGTTTTTGTTAGGAACGAAGGGGCTATAAGTAGTGTCAAAATGTTATCAGGTTCACTTGCAGCCATCGGATTGGTGACCAATTTTATATATCAAGAGCCATCGCTTTTGACGACTATACAGGACAAAGGTGTCACCATCGCGATCATGGATGCTATCTTTCGTAAGGAAGTATGTTTTCAGTTTGTACTGTTTGAAATTTTTGATGAATTTTTTCAAAAAGTGTTGCTGGTTGGTTGATGGTAAATGGATTCTTGGCTGTTGAATAGCAACGACTTTTGATTTTTATGGATTTATTTCAGAGGAGTTTTTCAGACTCTGTTCGTTCTTCCTTTTTTTCACGGAGGTTCTACGTCACTTTTCAGAATTTTGACATTTGGCCTTCTTCGAAGGTCTCTTTCTTTTCAAGTTTTTAACACAATCAGGTCCGTTGATCGGCGGATTTCTGTTGACTATACGCTTGAAATGCTGTGGGTCTAAGTGATGTTCCTGTTAAGTAAGAATAGCATAGATTCTATAGGCATTAAGCAAGAAAGCATCGATTCTTTAGGTAATTGAAGAGTGTATAACAGTTGAGGACGCAAATGCGATGGCCCATCTTTCGTTTATTGACTTGACTAGGTGGGAGGATATTCTTCGCCAGTTTTGCTTCTTCTTTTGTCGTTTTTTTTAATGTCAGAAACCTTTTTTATGTGATTTCCGATGATATTAGTATAAGTAGATCGAACTGAGCGGCATTTCAGTCTTTTTTGGGAGGGAGGGGGGAATGCTAGCTTACTAAGTCAACGTCGATTTGAATGAAAGGCATTTGCGCGACTGCAAGCCATGTTGCAATGATGATGAAAAAAATCGAAAGTGCGAAACTTTTAGCTCCTTATAAGCATATGATATTGCAGCTGCCGGCGTCACGGGATGTGCTTTCTGCACTTCCAAACACCTTCACAGCATTATGTCTGAATGAACGAGGACTACAGGCTTTCATCGCCGAGGAACCATTCGAACACGTCTGCAACATTCTTCTATCTACGAAGTTCATTAGCGCAATGAAACGTCGCCGAAATGAGATGAGTAAGTCTTCCTTTTGATGGATCATTAGGTTTGCATGACATGGAATACATCGGGACCGGTGGGTAATCTATCACTTTATATAGTCTTGAAGTCAACTCTGTTCAAGGTGCCATGAATGTGCTTGCATGTAGAAATAGTGTTCTGCAGTCTTTGTGATCAACTCTAACAGTTTTCAATTTATTCCATTTCTTGGTTATATTGTATATGTGGGAAGGACTGTAGGCTTGATTTCTTTTCACCAGTTGAAATTATATCCCTCTTATAGCCTTCCCTTCAGCTGATTTTTATTAAGAGTTTAATTTGCTTTCATTGAGTAGATAATTCCTTAGTACTTTTTTGTTTTACTTGTTCAGGTATCGTAGAGGAAAAATTCTCAAAAGTAAGAGTATTTGTGGCTCAGACGGCCTACATTCTCATTTCATTTTGCTCCAGATGAAGCATCAGTGAGCTTGGGCTCAGCGCTTGACGATCTTTTGCGACATCAACCGACACTTCGGCCTCTACTTCTTAACTCAATAGTAAAAGTAGGTGTATTTTAGTCAATTTTGTAATTCCGCGGTTGGCCATTTTAATTTTTTGTGATTTCTTTGGATAGTTGATTTCTTCTATGAATGCTTCCACCTCTTCATTACACTCTGGATTCGTAATTTCAATTAAATACGCACAATTCGCATTTCCCATCTCACAGGGAGAGAGAATAAACCATAGATTTTGAGATCTGGGGCGGTTGACCTGTAATCCGAGGGCCTCAAAAAACAGCGAAAGAAAGATGGATATTTTCGCTGGTAGGCTTCACTAGCTAGTATAGGCTGAGGTTCACTAGCTCGCATGATTGAAACTTGAGGGTCGTTGTTGCTTGGTGGTGGGTAAGTTTTGTTTCCGGTAAGCTAGCAGTTGACGGAATATGGGGATCTCAGTTCGTAGCGTGTGTGATTGCTACTTTTGAAATTGAAGCACA
Source organism: Baylisascaris schroederi (assembly GCA_006503575.1). Classification (NCBI taxonomy): domain Eukaryota; kingdom Metazoa; phylum Nematoda; class Chromadorea; order Rhabditida; family Ascarididae; genus Baylisascaris; species Baylisascaris schroederi. Next base: position 409,769 of record QEWY01000381.1, read on the forward strand.
GACTATGTGGTAGTTTGCCGTCCATCGTTTCATTATTGTTTCAGATGCTGGATAAGTTGGTTGAGTTCGCGTCGTGCGAACAACCACGGTGTGTGATGTCGCTCTCCTCTAGTCGTAGCTTGCAATCTGTAACGGTGAACGCATCGAATGTTACAGTATCAGCAGGTTCACCTAGCCAGAACGACGAACAAAATGTGACCAGCAACAATGATACGTCGGATGAAGACGATGACGATCCACCTTCCGCCGCACCCAACATGTCGGTCTTCCTTTTCTTTACCCCGACAGAGACCGTGGTGAACGGAGAGAAGGTGCTACCGTTGGGTGAATACCTGCTGAACGTGAGCAAGCTGTTGGAGACATTGCTTACGCAGAGTGCATCCTCGGAGCAAGCCGAAGCTTTCGTCAGATGCGGTGCTGCGAATAGACTAATAACGCTGCTTTTTGTGAGACAGATTCCACTCGAAGTATCGCAGTCGATCTTCCCGCAGCTTGTCTCTAACATCCTTCGCTATCTTTATGTAAGTTATTTGCTTTCTATCGTGATTACCGGAAAAGTCAGTGAGTATGAGGAGTGAGATCTTTGAAGATATTTAAACAAGGGTAGTCTTATTGCATTTTTTAAGTATTATTGACATTTGACTACATGATTCCATGTATCGATCTTAGATACCTTTTTATTGATTCATTGATTTGTGAGGTTGTCCGTCAATAGAACGTAATTGCCAATTTAGATGCACACATCTTGCGGTGGCGTGCGTTGCCGATTACTGTTGATGTTTTAGGCCACGAATACATTTGCGAATGTTTCACACTGCATGTGAAATAATTTTTCGAAGGAGAATACATCTTTCCTTTCTACCTCCTCCCTCGTTTTCCCCTTCCTCCTCTCGTCTTTGCGCGAGGTTAATAGGGCAAACACTGGATTAATATTTGAAGTGAAATATATCCTCATTGCAGCAACAAACACGGAATGACGAGATTGTTGAAAGCATAACTCAGCAATTGCTATCATATTGCGAGCAGCTTATTGAGCTCTGCACCACACCGACCAGTAATATGGAACAAACTGCATCGGCATCGGCTAATTGTGCCTCGCTTTTAATTGGTGTACCTGTCAATCAGGCGCTTCCACTTCTGTGCGCTGTTATGGTGTTCAGCTCGTTGCTTACAAACCTATCGAAAATGGCATTTGGAGTGAATCCGAATCTGAGGAATAATGTGCTCAAATACTGGACTAATGGAAAGACCGGTTGTAAACTGATGGTGGCGTGCCATCATTTGCAAAGGTTCGCTTCGTTTATTTACACTTGATATTGTTGTTGCTTTTTATCAGTGAAATGCTTTACGTATTTCGCTGTTGATATGCACGTTAGCCTTGCAGTATTTGTTGCTTTTCGAAACGAAAGCTTCTTCATGCTGACCTTACTAATGTCATCTTTCATGGTTGCAGATGAACGCATATTCGAAAGAAAATTCGGAGAAAATTTACTGGATGTGCGGAAGATCATAGCCTTTACATCTCCTCAAAAAAGAGTATTTGAGGGTGAATTATAGAAGAGGTTGCAACATGTAGCTTCCAAAAAATGAATCTCTAATTCCGATTACATTTATTTCCTAGACATATTAGTGTTGCCTTAAGGCTTCTGTATTAATGGTACTTTGGCTTATGTTAGCTTTTACATTGGATATGCGAAGAGTTTGAAGAAACTTTTGTGATTAGCTTGCTCTGAACGATAGATACGCAGATCATGTTGGATATTCGTGGCTTGGATTCTGGATGATTCTACGAAAATAAAGAGCTTTCTTATAGGTTGTTGGCATGGGAAAGCGCCGTGCTGCAGGCGTTCAACGCGGTCATCAAGGTTTCATCAGCGACCCAGACAGATGGCGTCGATGAAGTGGATATGAGTGCATCGCATGTACCATTGGAGGCGACTACAGAGCATCCTTGTGATTCGGTGGGAGCGGAAAGTGTGCCTCATAAGAGCAATTCTTGTCCCATCTATCTTCGTTAGTGTTACGTATATTTTTACCAGTTCTTTTAGTATTGGGCAAATAAAAGTGATGGGTTGATATTTGATAGGTCTGATTAGGAATGAGATATCTTTAGGTTTTCTTAATGCTTTGTTTAGGTTGTTATTACTCATCGTAACAGTGAATTTATTGGGAGTATTATGAGTGTTTCGCTATGGAATTCTCGGAAACAGGGGAACGATGTCGTGAGGTGCATCTTCAAGTCATATTGGTCGCCTAGTTGCGGCAGTTGTATGAAGTTACTGCCGTAAATTTTGGATATAAATGATTGGTTAATGGCGATTATTAGCAAAGGGGTGATCAACGGTCAGCGTGTAGTGATTTAAAATGATGTTAACGTGTTTAGTTAGAGCTAATTTAGCTGTTCCGTCTAAATGTTCATTGGGGATCAGAAACCGGTTAGTGGCGACTTCTGAATGATAAAGTAACGAAGAAGTGTTTTCGTTGTGAAACAGTGATCTTGTTGTGTTTGTTGATATAATCATAGGGCTTTGAATTCTTCCGTCGAAGTTTTGAGATCTCTGCTTGTCAGAGAAAGGATCGCGCGAAGCAGCATATCAGGAGAATGAAACTGAGTTCACTGGGGATGGATGAAATTTAAGAGTTGGTTCGAAAGAGCGTCTTTGAAAAGGAGACTAAATTAAACGTGAAGGCAATTTTCAGAAAGGCTTGCTGCGGCGGAGGATTGTTGGTTGCGCACAAAGTCGGGTGTAACGGCACTGACTAGATGCCAGCGACAGCTGGATGAGCTGATGGCTATGCTAGCCAAAGTGTGCACATCGGGCATACCGAGAAGGAGGACTCACGAACCGTTCACCGCCGCCCCTGATAAGAACACGGTGGCATTGGCCAATCACCTGCTTTCTGCCTACAAGGTCGCTTTCGGCTGGCAACCGAAGCAAGATGTCGTTCCTGCTGTTTAGTAAGTCGTTAGAATCCCGTAAGCATTGCCGCAGTTTTTGTTATTAGTGGTATTTAAAGGAGAGGATCATCGACTGTAGTTGTCAAGCGCAGTTATGGGGAGTCGTGATGCGGCACTTATATCTAAATAAATAATGAGCAAAGGGGACGAGAGCAGAGAAAGTGAAGATGGAGATCGGCTTTGTCCAAAAGTTTTATTTTTTGCCAATTTTTAGTGGGAAGGAGATGTAAAAGTTTATGGTCGGGAAATGAATTTTGATTGCTTTGTGTAATTTAAATTTTGCTAGCTCGAATTGTGATGTTACAAAGTTTTTTCACTGGATCATTTTAATGTTGCCAGATGAAGGGCAATTTGGTGTTGATTGCTTTAGGCGCACTGATTTTTTCTTGCGTCATCTGCAACTTATTTATTTCGAAATTCCATCTGCTTATCAAACAGAAATTCTGGTTAGCATGATTGCTAAGTTTGAGTCTTGCTACAGGCAAATAGCGGATGTGGCTAAGAATGATGCAAACGGCCGAAGAAAATCATAGGATGTAGCTGCTGATGATTGAATGCGCTACATCTTTAGCAAAACTGAAATCATATAGAAAAATCATAGCAAAGAGAAAGCCAGGTTTTCGGTTGTAAATTTTCATGTCCATCTCTCTGTGACCAAAGTTTCGTGAGTAACTTCAACGACGCTGTCGGACCCTCTGGAAGAAAGTTGGCTTTCACTAAACTTTCTATCTCCTCATCCAGTTTTCTGATTATTCATTAAGGTAGCAGTTTATCGTATAACGGCTCCCAAAGCTGCGTTCGGCACTAATATTAGTTTTCTTTTTTTTTTTTTCAAAACTTCAAAGCTGTTTCCTGTCCCTTTTTTCAAAGATATCTCTAGCTGACTTAGATATAGGTGTGCAGAACTTTTTCCTTTCATCATCGGCTTATATTTTAAATTAGATATTACATAATAAAGAGAAATATTTTGATTCTAGCGTCAGAGCTGTATGTCCTGTTTTTCGTCTTCTGAGCACCTCAGGCAATTAGTCAAAGGACGCTGCCTGTCTGAGTTTCTGTGCTCTCGTGGAAGAATTATAATTCAACCACAGCAAGTTTAGTCGATATGTAAAGGATTTATAGAACACAAGGTGCAGAAAATTGCTAATTTTCCTCGGCAATGAATTTGGCCGTCGAGGTTTCAATTTTCCAGCGACCAGTGTTTGCGTAATTTGTTCGCACCATTGAGGTGGTATCGAGGCCATCACCAGAGGGGTTGCTATAACATTATTAAAATTTGTATTTTATCGTCGAAGCAACGCTATAGGAATTACCACTACTGAACAGATGCGCTGTGGGAAGTTAATATGACTGCGAGAATTTGTTATTGCAGCTTGCCTTATCTTACTGGCTGGATTACGCGGTTAACCGGTATTATGTTCGATGAGCGCCGTATGCCTTATCACGTATTGCTATCTGCGTTCTACCATAGTGGTTGCCACAGTACCTATTTTTCGATTATTCGTCGATGCGTTTCAATGGAAATGCATCAGAAGCAATCCGTTGAAGTGGAGCAGCTTCTGCAAACATGGCTGTCATTAACTGAGCGTCTTGTCAACGCCGATGCATTTCTTCATTCGCGGCATCGGTTACCACAACACTGCGTCGAAACGAAACGTTTTCCTCCACAGAAGTATCTCACTTTATGCCAGCAGGTTGGAACCTTGTTCACTTCATTGTCCAGCCGAGTTAATAAACAGAAAGGCGCATTTGCTTTGTATAGTCTGAGGGAGTGTTGATGGTTGAAATGTAATAAAGGGGATTTAGGGTGGTATATTATGCTTTCCTCACGGTGTTTTAATCAATACTATTGTTTGCGATGTGAGTTCATACTTATTTGATTGCCGATATTGAAACGTAGAAAGGTGCTGCGACGAAGTAACCAATAAGAAGAGGCTTTCTTTTGAGCAAATAGAAGTATTTCAGATGCATTTTTATTTCTTAAAGTTTATCTTCATAGATGGTTCGTTGGTTTCATGATTAGGATTAGCAGGGTTAAATCTGTAATGAGGATGCTTTATTTGAATTCAGTTTGCGGCTGCCGCATGTTTATATTTATTGCCTTTGCCTTGTTTCTTTTAAAGATTGAGTGAATAAATTGCCCGTTTGACATTCAGTTCGTTCCACTACCTAGTATCAATGATGCATGAGCCGCAGATCAAGTTTGAGTGAGCAGTATCTTGAAGGGGGAGGCCGATTGGTGCTTTGTTGAAGAGTAGTGCTTTTTGAAAGTTGCCAATGAGCTTAAAAGCTTAGCAAGAAACGCCACAGTACAATTTTTATCGGCGAAAGCAGCCATGACGGTATACGTGGCGTTCATAGGTATTATTGAATCATTGTGTTTAAAAATGATCTCAGAATTTATGTTGCAGCATCAAAGATTTGCACTTAAAGATCCTTTGCTAATGTAAGAGTTCTGCCAGAGTTTCCCCACTGTCTTCAGCTATCAATCCGAACTTTTTCTAGTGCCATTATATGAACAATGTCTCCGTTGAAATCCATTAGTTGATTTATTCATTCAGTTTAAGCTTGAGTATGCTATTTTCAACTAATGCAGCGAGTAAGCCAAATTCGCCATCAGTGGCGCCGTCATCTGCAATGGAATTGTAACCATATGATCCAGGAAGTATAGTATTGATATTACAGGATGCGTTGCGGGAGGTGAGTACAATATTCGGCCTTCTGGTGGTATCGATGAAAGCTGGCAACGCAAGCGTGAGTGTCTGCGAGCTGACCGTTTCGGTTTATAAAGAGGTCCTTAAAGGGCTAATTCCTTCCACCGACACAACCACCAAAAATGCAGTGAGTGCCGAAGAGCGCAACAGGTAAGTGTGGTTTTTTGTTTTCAATGGTTATTCAAATCCTTCTGTCTTTGTTTTTGTTTTCTGTTCTTTTGCTATCGGTGATGGTGATTGTAGTGCATAGGGAGAAGGACACTGTTGGTGTGCCATGACAGAAAGTGAAGCAGTATTCGTCTTACCTTTTCGTTTTTTCATTTACCTACAACTCGTAGTTGGTCATTCTTGTGGGTATTAGAGATATTGAAGGCTGATTGCTGAACTTGATGAAGCGAGTATCAATTTCCTCGTTGATATGGGCTTCGATCGTGATACCGTAATAGAGGCACTATTCGAATATGCGACCGTCGAAGAGGCGACTGATTTTCTTGTTGCGAACGATCGGCAACAGCATGCATCGCCAAATGACATTCTTATTGACGAGGTGCAATCTTGTTTTCTTGCTTGTTCACTTCCATATATTTTATTACAATATGGGACGAGTTGGGTGTTCCTTGTGCTTTAGGTTTATACAGCAGATTTAAAGAGTATGATGTTGCATGCGATATTTCATCTTTCTGAGTACAAATTGTGAGAGCGTGTTGCTCGAGCCTTGGGGTCGGGTGATCGGTGAATAAGTCATGCATTCATCTAGCGTAACGCATTTGCTCGGAAACAGCATTCGTGACGACAGGTCGTATTATGTTTTTCCACGCCTCATCTTGATGTTTGATAACTGATACACGGGTGGTTCTAGAGGAAACGGAGGTTTCCTTATTTTATGTGTTATAACCCCTAGGTGGTGTCTTGAACTTCGTAGAATGTTGCTTTTAACGTTTTCCTTTCGCTTTCGCAGTTGAGGAATCTTTGGTTTCAGTTGGAGGATGGGGAAGGAGCCGAGATGAATGAAGAGAGGAAAGATGCAGATGGTGAAGAGGTGGAAAAGGGTACTGAAGAAGAGACATCACCTCCACTCAACGAGGTCACTCCTCTTGACGTGAGCGCTGTTCTCGAAAGCGCTTGTTCAGAGGTAAAAGCTCTCTTTGTAAAGTTCAAACTAGCTTGAGAAGGATGTATGAATAGGGTTGGTGAATGGAGTGCGAAAGGGTGATTTCTCTGTGAATAGTGGCGTCGAGGAGATGGGGTCCCTTTCATCACACCGATGCATAATCAGATACAGGCCAGTTAGTATCACTGAGGGGGTCATTTAAGGGAACGGTCTTCAAAGTTTACTGATAGAAATTTGCACAAACGAGTGAAGTAATTTTGGCGTTCGTTTATTTCTCGGCTTCGAACTGTGCGAACTGTAATTTGTGCGGTACAAGCCTTCATCCATGCTGCAGTTTGCTGTTTCCACTTATATCGCTAGTGCAATTTATAGCTGTTAACGATGTCCGTCTCTCTCCCACCTATTCTCAGCAATTTCTGACTCAGGAGTAGGGATGGAGATGAGAAGAAATGAGTGAAGGAAGGAAAGAAAAGGGAATAAGAGCGAAAATTCTGGATGGCTTAAGGATCACCTATTTCTGAAGTCGTGTGAAGAATGTAGGTGAAGTTCGTCTACTTCGCTATGAAGTATGTGAATCGTTGATAAAGTAAGGAAAAACTAAGTGTTATTTAGTTTGATTTGACAGGAAGTCAGTCAGTTTCAGGTTGTGCCGGCATGCATGCAGATGATCGAATTGGGCGTCGAACTAGTGTTTAATACATCGGAATTGATACTTGCCATCGTAAATGATGTCAGCGCAGAGTGGCGGTGCAATGTCCTGGTGAAGCAATATTTGGTTCATGACGTCGCTGCCATGCTTCAGAAGCTAACCACTGATCCGGTTTGTCGTACTCTTTATGGATTTTTAATAGGACATAATGCTACTTTGGAATGAATCGATATTGTGGAATTTTAGCTAGTGTTTTATGTTTGTGGAATAAGTATTTTCGATGTGTTTTTTTACGTGCTACCCTTTAATCAGATGGATTCAAATTTCAGTTTAAAATTTTTGCAGTAGAAGCTTGTAGACGTTTAGAATTGATGGAAATGTGCGCTGTAAATTCTTTCATATGTAAATGGGGACTATTTAAGCATGGATTCATATGCAATTGAGGATGATTGAAGTATAATTAGAAACGGTTCTCAAAGTGAATTCTACTGGATCAAAATTGGGGTTGAGTTCGACATTGCTGCCGAACATGGGTTTTTCTCATGGTCGATGAAAGAGATTAAACTTGGCGCTCATGTAGACTTCGCTCGTGACTGCCTACAACACTTCTCTGCAAATTGGAAGTAAAGACGGCATTGCCTTTAAATTGCAGCTTATCTCCGTTTCCGTAAGTAAAGGTGGTAGAGTGAGATGTGAAATGTGTTAAGGAATGAGTGATCTGAAGTGAATATGTGTAAGGAATATGTGTTGATTCAGAGCAACGAGGCCGTAGTGCACACGTTGTCGACACGTCTTCACTTATGTTGTCTACTGTGGGCGGCGATCGCGAACGATTATCTCGTCGAATGTGCACATTGTTCGTTGCAATGCATGCTGCTTTCGACGCTTGAATTGACCGCTTCTACACAACAGTCCACCTCACATGCACTCGTCAAGTTCGTTTTTTTCTTCACTTTTTTCTCCTTAATCAAGTTGCTTTACAAACAGAAAACTGCTAGGTGAACAGTTTAGGCCCTCTCTGACACCCTCTGTCCTCGTCCATTTTCATTTTGTTGGTTTCTTTGCTTATCGATCTGTAGGTATTTTTTGGTTTTGCTATGTTAGACTTGCTTTTCGTTAGACTTGTTTCTCGTTTCCTTACTGGAGGGGGGGGGAGGGTAGATGAGACAGAATGTTAACGCCTGATTCACGCATTATCTTATATGATATCATAATATCCATTTGTTATGAATTATTTCCAAAATAAAATATTGAATGTCATTCTTAAATCTTTAATCGTAGGCTTGAAAGTTGTTGGCATTATCGTGGAACGGCGACGAAAGTGAATTCGATCTTTTCTTGCTGAATATTTTGAAAAGCAGTCACGTTTAGATAGCTTAGGTTTATTTACCGCAATCCGGATGTCATGTAAGCATTGAATGCCATTGTTTGCATAGTGTCGTGCGATGGGTGTTGGTCCATATTTATTCCAGTTGCCTTTTCTTAGCTGTATTTGAAGCTTTTAGAGGTATTCCAATTGTCTCGCCTTAACTGAGTTTGGAACTTTTAGAGGTTTTCCAATTGTTTTCTCTTACCTGAGTGTCCAACTTTTGGAGGCATATGCCTAGCTCCTATTTTAGGCTAGTTGCTCCAGTTTGCCTGTGGCTGGATCTTTACGAGAAGATGCTTACGGTGAAGTGCAACAGAGCCAAGTTGGAAAAGGTATGGTGTTTTATGCAAAGAATGCTTGTCAACGTTTAGTGCTGACGTACGAAGACAAAATTTTAAATAAACAGTAGTTTACTGTCGGTGAGTGGTTAAAAACTCACTAGTCCTCTTCCCCGAAGCGACATATTGAAGTGCTATCGGGCGCAAATTTTTGATTTCAGTGCAGGATGGAGATGTGGGCAAAGTAAGCAGAATGAAGAGAGGATGGGAACTGGTCTCTTCTAGTGGTTTCCGAGGGGGTGCACATGTGATGCTTTTTCCTGCACGTATGAGGAGCAGAGCACGGTTTTGATATGAACAAAGTGTTGGCTATATGCATCGAATATTTTAGGTGGTAGAATCGCTGTCTTGGAAGTACTGGGATGCGGACGAGAGAGGTGGAACGTTTATGTGGGTAAACTACAGACCGGCATCATCACATATCTTAACGCGTGCTTTCATGGAGGGGAGAGCAGGTGCAAAGTTGAGCATAGCGGGCAAGCATTACGCTGTAAGTTTCGTTACAATGTCTCAACGCAACGTCGACTCACACGTCGAACGACCGATCACTGTTGTTGCACGTCTCAAAGAAGATGCGAATATCGAACTTTTTTTCAAAGCGGTAGTCCTTTTCGCTTTTTTTTTTGTTTACGTTCCATAGTTTCCTTTGCATTCACCTAAGTTGAGGGAGTTTCGGCATAGTGGACTTATGCTCATTTCTATCATTTGCGTGGTATCGCTTTGAGCTGTAACGTGGAGGATTGAGAGATTAGCTGGGAATTAGCTTATTCCTTTAGTCACAAAATTCAATTTCGTTAATTTCATGTATTGTGGACGATGATTTTTTTAAATTCATTTCCGGCTCGGTTATGTCAGAGCGCACGATCCCATGTGTTGGGGATGTATTGATGCATCGTATAGATTGGAAGATGTTTAACAGAAGGAAGTGTCGTTCAGGATTGAAAATTGTGCTGAAACCATGCTATTGTTATGGATGGTTTTTCCCAAAGCTCAGAACTGATCAATAAAATTCCAGAAATGTAGGTGAGTGGGAATATGGTGATGTTCTATGTGCAAACAAAATCTGAAGCCATTGAATATGGCATGCCGTGTAAATGCATGGAAGAGTTGGGAATATTTATGTACCGGAAGCGAAATGAGTATGAAACAGGAGAGCGGATGGGCGTTTTGGACAGGCATGGTTGCATTGAGTTTGTATTCTAAGGATGATGCGGTCGTGGAGTGGAACGAGGTGGTACGCGCACGTATGGTACCCGCTGTGATAGCACTCATGGGTACATCCGGACTTGATTCGAACGCCGTTCACGCGCTCCTTATTCTCGCTGCTCGAATAACGCGCAACGCTGAAGTGGCCACTGAAATGCTGAGGGTAATTGTTTTGATCAAATTTTATTGATTTGTTTATTTCTGTCTCTATTATGTGATCTGTATATCACTTGTTTTTTTTAAACAACAGTTGTGTTATACTGGTGACCGTTTATGGTAGACATAACAGTTGTTTGCATTAAAATTGCTTAGTTTTATGCACTCGTGCTGGAATATTTATCGCGGGAGGGGGAGGGAGGAGTGGAAATTACCATGAGGCATTTATTTTCACGACGTTGAGTGTCATTGAAATGCTTAGAAAATGAGGATCAGGTTTGTCGTCAAGCATTGATTTTGTTTTAATTTTAAGTCAAAATAACGAAACATATAGGAGTTTGATAATGACAAGGTTGTCTTTTTTTATAGCATGGAGGCGTGCAGGCTGTTGTCAACGTGGCTGGCTGTCCATTTGCAACGAGAGCTCTGTTGGTGGCACTGGTTGTGCGTCATTGCCTCGATGACGAAACATCGTTGTGCCAGATATTTGAGAAAACAATCCGCACAGTAGCAGCTGGAGGATACACTCTTAATCCGCCGTCCACTCGCTGGCATCACAGGTCGGCGATTCATTGGAGATCCATTTATTTGTGCATCAGAACCTGATTCAGACCTCATTTTTGCTTAGTCATAAATGATGCAAGATTCTGTTTGATGATTTCCTGGTGTTGACCTGATGCATTGTGGGATTTGCTGGTTGGATGGGGCATATCCCTAATGTGGTTCGGAAATTGAAATGGCTGGAATAATTAATTGTCATTGCGGCACCGCTTCCGATCACTACGCGCAGCTGGTGAAGCCGCTATGCTTACAGTCGCATTTTTTATGCGTATTAGGAGAATAGTAACTTAAGATTGGATTCTTTTATAGTTGTTATTGTATGAGAGAGAGTTTTAGCTTCCGACTCACATATGGAAGCTCATTGCTTATTGAAGCGATCGGCATCAGTAGATTGTGCCTTGTAGCAGTCACCTGTCATTGCTTTTGAAAATGTTAGGTGATGCTTGAGTTACTGACTCGCAGAACAAAGGCTTAATAAGCCAGAAGGCTTTAGACCGTACATCAAGGCATTTATCTTCAGTACATTCTGCTCTTGTACTGGAGGGGAAAGGGGAAAGGAGGAAGGGAGTTGTGCTGTGTCGAAATAGCAGGTTTACTTATGATGCCTGGTGGTCGTGTTAAAGATGTGAGGTATCCATCTTTGTGATTATTTTAATAGATTTTACATTGAAGGATGCCGCGAACAACAAGGGAATGGTTGCATGCGATGCGCGCATTGGCACCGTTGTGTGCACGCCATCCACGTCTATTTGTTTCGACGATGGAACGTGTTGCACGTAAGCAGAATGGACAGATCACCACTGTACCTATGCCTCCTTCCGAGGGTGGACCGAAGCTGCCCCCTCCATCTGCTCCTGTTAGGCAGGTCAGTTTTGCCAATCTTTCTTTTCCTCTTCCTGTTCACTTTTTTCTTCTGTCTTCGCACCATCCATTGATCCAACACATGCATTTAGTTGCGCTGTTCATTGTCTCTTCAGTAGTAAGACTAACATATGGTGCACTGTCCTATCCCGTTGAACCCGACGACAGAATATCAGTCACTGAAATGTTTTTATTAGACTGATTTAGCGTTATCTTGTTTTGACTAGGCTTCATTTTTAGTCCGCAAGAGTTGGAACATGTGTTGTAAGCTGGTGAGCTATAAAGAAGTGCACAGTTGCAGGTGGTGCAGCAATTGATGGACCACGTGATGGATTTCTCCTGGGAGGACAGCAGCCGTGTTGTGACACGCGCCACGCTGATACGTTTGATCGCTGAACTAGTGAAGAGCTATAGTGCGGTGGCAATGCTTGTTGCCGAGTCACAACATGCGGGCACTCATTCAGCACTGCTCACGCTACTCGACAAGTGCATTGTAACCATGCCGGATACCGAATCCAGTGACTCGACTGCGTCTGCCATAGAACTTCTAATGGCTGTGAAGAGCCTTGTCATTGCATTAGCTTCATGCAACCATTCACCAAAGGTATATCTTAGTTAAGAATGATGCGCTTTTTACACGCTTTTATAGGCACCGACCTAGACAATCTTATTATAAAATTTGAGAATAGAGACTTTTGATTGACTATAAAGATTGGAATTAATGGGTGATGAAGGCGAAATTGGAGTTATTTTTCTCATCAGAGGTCCGTTTTGTTGAATTTTTGTTACTGTTTGATTGTTTGGCATGTCGTGTCGGCGAATATGAAAGCAGTATTAAGTTGTGCCTGAACAAGAAATTTTCAGGCGCAAGAGGCGTTAGTGGCTGATATAGGAACGGCTTTTCGGATCGCACTTACAGAAACGGATTCCAAAGTTGCAGCGATGAAAGTGAGCCTCTGTTCTTCACTTTTTCAATTGAAATATGTATGAAGGATATTCGACGTTCGCTAATTTTTTGTGATTAAAAAAAAAAATGCAGATTGATGCCATTGTTGGAGTGGAATTGCTGTTCTCACAGCATTGTTCTCATGGTAGTTTTTAGGTAATTGTTGTGGAATATTGGAGACGGCTATAGTATTCATTAAGCTAAATGAAGTATGGGAAGACATGTCGGTGTAGAAACTCCTGGTGGGATAGCTACAACACTTTAAAATTTAGCGGTCATCTGCCTCACTGATTTGCGTTTGTCTATATTTCGAGCGATCATGAAAGAGGTTCAGGTTCTAGTAAGTAAAAGAGTGGATCAATTTTGTTCGTAGTGAAAAGTTGGAATGACTTGTCTGCGATGGATTTTGGGACCGCATCAACAAGAACACCTGCGTGGTGCAGTTAGGTGAAGGTGTTTGCTAATTCTTTGTGATCTTTAATGATATTGAATCATAGTGGATGAGTAGGCACTGCTTTTCAGATAAAAACACTGTGCGACTTGATATTGCTAGCTCGGGATATGTGCCCAGCAGGAGGTCACGAGGCTCGTGCCACTGGCTCGTTACATGCGAACTTAAACCCAATCTTAAGATTGCTGATCAAGAAACGTATCTGCATTGAGTTGGCCAAAGTACCGTGGCACCTGAATTTGTCGACAAAGGAGGGTATCGACGCACTGAACCATGTGCTCAAGACGCTTGACGAGCTTACACGATCCATTAATAGGTAATTAGATTGCCTTGTATTGTCTTTTCTGTTTATTCTAGAATGTTTATTTTTGCTGATTGAAGGGAGAGGTTACCTACTGGTCTGTTTCCCTTTTATGGACGAATAGGAAATGTAGAAAATCATCTATGGAAAGGGGCGGCTGACTGGCACCCATGAAATTTTTTTTTCAAATTTTATTAGATGTGATACCGCCTCAAATTTTCAAGAATATTTGATAAGCGTTAGCAAAAATACACTCATGTGTGTAATAAAAAAGATTGGAAGCACTATCATGTCACTGTATATTTTTGTGGAAGGGTATCATGCTTATATGCAAAAAGTTCGTAGGAAAACATTACTATCCAAAGGATAGATGCCGCAATTACCTTGAGACTTTGTTTCATAAATAAAAACACCGTAGAGCGTCGGGGGGGAGGGAGGGGATGTTGAAAGGAGAAGAGAGAGGTTCTGCTACATGCGAAATTTGAGGTCATTGAGGAAAAATCCGGGGTGTGGAGTTTTGAAGAAAGTTTTGATAAAAGTATATAGGAGTGCGGCAGTGACAGTGCTGTTGTATGGATAAAAAAGTTTGTTGTGTTTTTGGATGCGGTTCCAGCTTTTTTTTGACGGGTATTAAAGGAGTCGACTCGAGGGTGCATCCTTCCTCTCGCCTCCTCGTTGTTTTACCTCAGAAAATTTCGACGTTGCTTGTTTTTGAGCGAAGGTTTTTTGTTTCTTTAATCTTACAATATGTGGCAACGACTGTCGTCTAGGTGAATGACAGCAAGAAAATGTTTTATTCGTTTTTTATCGAATTAAGGTGGTTTTCTGGTAGTCGGGGTTCATTAACTCGGGTCATGGCCTAGAGGTTTGGCAGCTATGGAATTTGCTTGGTTCGGGTCAGTTTTTCAATGATTATGAAGGAGGATTTCACCATCGAGGGAATGAGTCAGAGTAGCATGGAATGAGGTACAGAGATTGTCTGGAAGTGGGTTTAAGACCTTGAACTTATGGCCGATGAAGTTTTTATGATCGCTTTTGAAGGTGAAGTTTTTTATGCATCGTGACTAAGGCGCGATGGATTGCTAATGTGTTTCAGAAGTTGTCATTGTTTTTGCTAAAGCTGCCAAAGAAATGAATGGTTTGCCTTTTTCCCTTTTGTCTAGTTTTAAGGAAGAGCATTCTCAGTCACTCCCCCTCCCCCGCCCCTCCCCCCCTCCCTCCGATCCTTCAAGCCCTACTATCTGCGTACCGGCTGATGCATAAGAACCAGAGGTGTTCGCTTATTTGAAGTGTTTTAATACTGCTAGTACTGTTATAATCCAGCGGTCTGTTCATGCTGGTTCTTTATCGAGTGTTGCGATGTTAGGTGACATGTGCTTTTCTTCTGGGAAGTAGGGGGCTGGACAAATGAGTGGAATCAGGAGGATCAAAGGAAGTGTGTTTATATTAACACAATGTTGTTTGATTACTTTTTTATGTGATAGATGTTGGAAGAGTTCAATGAACAAAACGAAGAGCCACAGCCCGAAACGGAGGAAGACTCCACCGAAACAGACGAAGAAGAGGAAGAGAACGCAGATGAGGAGGTATTTAATTTATTGTTTAAAACTGATCGAAAAACTTGTTGCCGATATTCAGCTGGGAATGAAGGTGACGAATTTCCGATGAGGAAGTGATGACAACACGTTGTTTAGAGAATTTGAAAACACCTTGCAGGAAAGAATATCGCTGGACTGCAGTATCGTGGTGGCGAGTTTGAAAGGACAAAGTGGAAAAGTTGGCAGTTCACAGTTGTGAAGTTGGTAATTCATGGGGTTGACCAATTTGGAGCCAGTTTTTCAACCAGACAAGCGGGTAGAAGAAGTAATCGATGATGATGCTGTATTTGGTGTGATATGCACGGTATTTTGCAACGTAAGGTTGCATGCCAGTTTTCTTTCTAAGAACAGCAGTAAGTAGTAAATGCTTAATGAAAGAGTGGCTGAATGATAAATATCCGTTTTATTTTAAGATGGAATTTGAGGATGATGAGGTTGCTGCAAACGAAATCGACATTGAAGATGAATCGGATGAAGAAGAAGAGGAACGTGACGATGAAGCAATGAGAGGTATAATACCATTCGCATTATAACAGATACATTGCGTCGTATTAGCTAGTAATGAAGGTGGACAGGCAAGATGTCTTTCTCGCCTCGTCCGTCTATAATTTCTGAATGACAGGACCGCTGGGCGCACCCCTTCCTCACCAAAAGGGAAAATTTACAATTCTTTATGGGTGGGTAAGTTGTGCAAACTATGGGTAATCTTAAAAGTTTGAAGTTTTTTTTTCCATTAATTGATTCCGACATCAAAAATTTAGCACATTCATTTTGGGACCGGTAATTATTTCTAAATTAGGTAACTTTTTAGATAATCTGGGCCTTTTCCTCCCGCTTTCGTCCACTCATATCATGCATCCTGCTCACCTCTTCTTTTCATATTCTTGAAACGATGTTTTATTTTCGCAAAAGCCCATCAAAGTTATGTTGTTGGTTGTTTTCATGGATTGGTTTTATGTCTGCTTTGCGGTTTTTGTAGCCGTAAAAAAAAGGATATTTAGACCATGTTGTTAGTGAAAAGGGGGAAGTAAAAAAAGAGCTGCAAAGGTTTCTGCGAATTTTTGGTTACTTAGTTTTAATTAATTCTGCACTCATATTAAATCGTCTTCTTGTGAAATATTCGAGTAGCCGTTAGGTTTTTCTAGACAAGTAGTGCGTGCGATGACGTCTGATAGAAATATAACACATGATGGGTACCTAAGGAATTTACCTTCCATAGTAACGGGTGCGAATCAAATGTAAGATAGGCCAGGTAAGTGAGGGAAATATTTCATTTAGCAACTCTCCACATCTAGGTTACAGCTTTTGTAAGAAAACCAAGGTGCTGTTTTTATTTTCCTCCGAACTATGATATGTGGTAGTAACTGTAGTGGCCTTTTTATCGTTTGCAGCATTATCGATCGTTATGATTCTTGCATGAATTTCTGAGCTGAATGGTTTTACTACTTTAGAATTGTTGATTCGTATATCGCCCAAATTTGATTGCGAAATTGCCGATGAATTTTTCAGAGGAGGGACAGGATAGTGATGAAGAGAATGACTTTGGACTTATTGACATGGGAGATGAGAGCATTGGAAGACGATTCGAGGACGGCGATCCTGATAACACGTTGATCGATGCGAATGTCTTCCTTGAGAGTCTGGATGACATAGATCGCCTTGGTGGTAAAATAGCTGCATTACTTGTGCTTTTTAGCGATCTCTTGAATGACCATTTCACATAGAATGGAATGCCCGTGTTTTTAAATAGAACTTTTTTCTTTTTTTACGTTATGATGGTCCGCATATGCCTTGATCGTTAGAGGTGGGGAGGAGGGGGAGAGGTCGGGGCAAAGTACAACATTTAAACGTTGAGAGCCGTTTTTAATTTACTTTTAAAATAGAAAGTTCGCCTGCATAATGGGTCTCCAGTTTCCTTTTTTACGGCCATTCGATGTTTTGCCGGCTCTGCAGTAGTGTTTGTTTTATGGGGCAATATACTGCCGTAAACTCATAGGTGTTTGTCTTATTCGGAATGTTGGCAGGAGACATCGGCGTTTTCACTCTGTTAATTTCTAATCAATACTGGAGGGCTACAGTTAACGTTTACTGCAAAACACGGTGCATCTATTTGACTTCCGGGAAGTAGTGTGTTATGTTGCACTGAAATGTATCGAACTGTACAAAACCAACAGACTCGTTTTCTGCTGGGCTATTTGGCTTGATGAAGGTGGCGAGAGATCATAAGAAGATTTTTCACTGATAGTTTTTGAGTGACAGTGCAGAGTGGATAGAAAATGGAGAGGGATGGTAGTGTCATCGGACTCTCTCGGAAGAGGTTGGCTTTAAAAATCGGCCAGTAGTTTCATTCGATCTGGAATGGGGAAATGAAGAATGATCAGTCTGAGGGAATCTCTTTCGGTTGCCCAACCTGATCTTAACATTCTTTGGTAGCCAAGAATTTATAAGATGTTAGTGAAAGTGAGATTTTACGTGGTTATGGTTTATAAAGTTTTTGGCTTAATTTTAAATGATGTTTATTTTCGTTTGACGGCTTATCGCATCTTTCGTCTGTGCCACTTGAAACATCGAAACGTTTTATCGCATTTACAATGGGGAGGGTTCCTTAATCGCAGAGAGGTATAGAGTACCAGCTAAGCAACTTTTCATTTCGCAGTAATTATTAACGATGATGGTGTGGATTCTTTAACTGCGTAATTATTTACTTTTGTTTTGCATCAGAAAATGCCAGGTAGCTGCATTATCGCTTTTTTGAGGTTTGTTTCTATTTAATGGATAGAAAAAATTGCATCGCCATTGTAGAGACAAATTGTATCATTTAGACACATGTTTAAAGAAATGATTTAAGGTTACGAGGTTTCACGAGCCGATCGTTCGTCAGTATCTGAGGTAGCTTTGCATCCACTTATGCAAAGGCCTGCACTTAACGCTGATACTGCAACTCTGCGTAATACCGTTAGCATTGATTGTTCTTATGTTATTCTGTCTTATATTAACGGTCGTTTCTTCGCTAGAATACTGCTGCTTTTAAAAATTGCGAACTTCTTAATTGATAGAATAGTGTCGAAAATAAGTGGCTAGACGGTTTTCACCTTTACCATTTCTTTTTTTTGGTAGGCTGTGATCCATTACAAATGTCCGTAGGTGGAGATGAGAGATCTATTATACGTGGTGGTTCTTTGGGAAGTGAATGCATTTTTAACCTTTCGTTCATCGAAAAAAGAACTGCATTTTTTGCGTTTGCTGTTTCAAATGAATTTTTTTTTGACGTGCTTCATATTTTATTTTCATTTTCATCAGTGACATAGGCAGAAAATTTCTTGTGGAGAGCAAGGGTTCAAGTCTTTTGGTAATAGTGGTGCTGGACTGTTTTTTGTGGCGACGTTTTCTTCGCAAGTTTTTTCTTTTTTTTTGTTCAAAGCTAGGTTATATGGCGGTCACTGTCCTCTCCTTCTTCTATCCAATCTTTTGACCCGCCCCCTATCCTTACTTTCCATACATTTTTTCCTTGATTCAGCACAAAATTGAGGAGCGTGCGCACGAAGTATCCTCTTTTTCACACGTGCTATGCGGACATGCCCATATTTGAAATGAAGGGATTAGAAAGGTAGAAGTGGGAACGTCTGGAACGAAGGTCTCTTATAAAGAGCCGCAGCATCTTGACTGCGAATGCAGCGTGCATACACTAGATCGAACGAAATAGCGAATAACATTGCAGGTAGCAGGTTAGCTTTGCCTGAAATATGTTGTCGAGGACTTTTACTGTACATTGTTCAAAGCTAGGTTATATGGCGGTCACTGTCCTCTCCTTCTTCTATCCAATCTTTTGACCCGCCCCCTATCCTTACTTTCCATACATTTTTTCCTTGATTCAGCACAAAATTGAGGAGCGTGCGCACGAAGTATCCTCTTTTTCACACGTGCTATGCGGACATGCCCATATTTGAAATGAAGGGATTAGAAAGGTAGAAGTGGGAACGTCTGGAACGAAGGTCTCTTATAAAGAGCCGCAGCATCTTGACTGCGAATGCAGCGTGCATACACTAGATCGAACGAAATAGCGAATAACATTGCAGGTAGCAGGTTAGCTTTGCCTGAAATATGTTGTCGAGGACTTTTACTGTACATGTTCAGTCCAGGTTGAGCTAGTGAAGACCTGTAGAGTTTTTTGAAGGAATGAATATGGAAAATGGAAATGGAAGACGAGATAAGATATCTGTAATGGGTTGAGAGTTGTTGAAAATGGGGTCGGCGAGGCCTCGAATTTCTCAGCTTCTTCGTAACTAGTGGAATGAAATTGGAGGTGGTCAAGCCTAATCGAGCGAATTCCCAAACCCGCTTTTCATGCAGTAGCTCATCGAAACAAGGCAAATTGTTGTAGCGGCTGTTGTTTGCTCGTGCTCCGTCCGGTGCAACCAGCGCACAGTATAAATGTTGAAAGTGTGGCATCTGGCAAGTAAGTTTAATGAGAGTGGGTGGCGGGATATTTCAGTTACATCAAGTGGTGGGTATTAGGCTATGCGCAATTCGTGCTTTTAGGGGTTGGAGGCTGCAGGTTGAGGTGATCAGTAACGCTTAGATGATGCCAAGCCATATTGGGAAAGCAAGCTGTCACTAAACGAAAGTTAGCCATTGCAGTGTGACATGTTTTTGAGTGCTCACATGCAACTTGGACTGATGGTGGTGTTAATTTTTATGATCATTCTAGGGCTATCGCTTGACCATAAGCGGTCGAAGACCAGCAACGGTAACAGCGCCTGGTTTGCATCGACAAGGTGCGGTTCGCCGTTGGGGCACAGTTGGTCCTCAGAGGGATATCCTCGAGCGGCTTATCGAGAGCGGCACAGTGGCTAACGCAGCCCATCTTTTCGATGTGTTGCCATCACGACAGCGACTCTTTAATATCATTGTTAGTTGGTTGTTTGCTTCATACTTAAAACTTTAAAAAGTACAATCAAGTTTACATTTGAGCTTTACACTTAAATAAACTTTAAAGTTTCGTTTCGGTTTTTATCTATGAATGAATTTGTGCAATTTTGCTTGCTTATGATTTTTGTTGGTCATAAGCTTGAGGGAATTGAAACATTTGCTTGCAGTTCGATTCGTTCGGTTTTTGTTTTGGTTGATGCACTTACTAAACTGAACGTCCCGAGTAAAATAGGCGGCCATTGGTGCTTCATGAGATTAACCGAAGCATGAGATGCTCAGTCTTTTTTCTTTTTGCTGTTTCAGTTCACTTCTATGAAAGGAATTTTGCTGGTAACAGTCTACCTGCTGTCATAAATATTGATGTCGAGGATCATTTTTTGAGGTCTTAGGTTTTTGAGTATGCAAATTACACGTGCTGTTTTGTTGCTTAGAGTGATTGGGTAGTTATTTGAAAATGGGAATTAGGAAAATTGACGGAGCATTTGGCCGTCCAATAACTATTTACTTTCGCTAAGTTTAAGGTCTTTCAGAACTTATTTGCAGATATTTTCAAAAGTTACGATAGATTTGAGCGTTAGGCTCTTCTTTCCGGTTTATATAAGCAATACTGTAAAGATGCTTTTCTTATAGCCAAAAGCACAAGGTGATCAAAGATATGTGTGGTTCACCTGGTGATGTATTGTGTAAGTGTTGAGGCACTGTTTAATTTGATTTTAATTTAGCTCCATGAAAGTGCATCAGAGGCGATTAATACAGCGTTGGGCGAGGAGCGACGCCACGCAGCAGTACCATCACCGTTGGAGAGATTCACCGAGGCGGCGCATCTAATCGATGCTCATTCACATTTCTATGTTTGGCTTGTAGTTGCACATCACATTACAGCCTGTCTTGACGATCTCGAAAAGGTTTGCCACGCCCTTGTTTCTTTTCGTTTCTTTTTTTTTTCAACTTAATCACAGTCCTAAAGAAACCTGTTTTATTGACTTGTTGACCTAAACAGTACCATAAGTTTTCATTCGGCTTTCAAAATTAATCGTTTAATAGGTTGTTTTTTCGCTTTTTATTATTCAGGGCTTTCTAAAGCTCAGCGTAGTTGTTGTTTTATGGAGGTGTTGTAAAGATTGTTTAGAGATGTTTACTTGCTCGTTGTTGGCACATTGTCATCGTCATCTTTACGGGGTTGCATATTTTTTAAAATCATCTCATTTTGTTATGGAGCGTTTGAACGATAGAGCTGAATGGTTTCACGGCAAAGGACAGATTTACCTCGTTTTTATTGTTGGTCGCGTGGTTAAGTTGGGGTCTTATAACTAGGTTGGAGCGGGCAGCAGTGAAACGGAAGTGAGATTGAGGATCGTGATGGGCGGTTGTTTTTGGTGGAGAATAATAGTTTGTTAGAGGGTAGTGCTTTCGGTGTTATCGGAATGTATGTTTGTTTGTTGTGTGAAGTAATTGAATTATCCATATTGTGATATGCAAGTCATAGCGTTGATTCACCCATCTAGGAAATATCAATTAGTGGGTTCATGGTAAGAAAGTGCAATTACCTGGACAAGAGGATAAAGGGAAGTGCCATGTAATGGATAAAATTTTGGAATTCTTTGGCGAAATTTCTATTCTGTTTTCAACCAGTAAACCTCTTGTGCGGGGAAAACGGTGCGTATGTGTCTCTGAGGCAGTTATTTCAACCACTCGTAACGCATCCTTAACGGTGTAAAAATGAGTAGTTTAGAAAGAAAAAGAAGACAAAGAAAAGCTGGAGTCAAAGAAGAAGGAGTTGGAAAAAGAAAACATCAATGAGACAAAGGAGGCGGAAGGTAACATAACTGGTGAGGTGCATGTCGGAAGCGCAGCGGAGGCACAACCTTCTGAGCAGCCGGTACGATTTGTTTGCCGTTCTTGTCGTGCACATGGCTGTTTTTTTTTGCATCGCCATTCCCATGTTATGAATTCATTCATGTTTCTGTGTTGTTTGCTGATGCTCTGTCATTTGCAGAGTTGTTTTTGTGGCCAGATAGCCAGACGGAAGCCGAGTTAAGAAAGTCTGGAATCCGGAAAATTTTTCTGCTATTGGAATTTTTGTGGCACATATTGAAGAATGTTTGTAAGACTCACATTGAAGGCTTCTACTTCTTGGACTGTAATCTGACGCATGGTATTAAATATGATTTATGTTTGTATAGGATAGTGTTGATGAGGCCGGTTTGGATTCCGTTGAACCGGCTCCCAGCGAAAACGCTTTTGTTGTGGAAAATTCGGAGAACGGTGACGAGAGGATGTTCCAGACGTTACCTCCAAGTGTTTCAGCAGAACCTATGGATACAACAGGTGACACTAGTATCGCTTCTTACATTCTCATGAAGAAAGTAGTTGGCTGTCTGGTTAGCGATGAATCCGAAGGATTTTTGTGATGATGCATTTGACATAATTTTCGCGATGCATTTGCGATTGGACATGATATTGCAGCAGTTTGGAGGCACCAATAGGAAAATCCTCATATTTATTACATTTTGAAAAGGGTTGACGCATACTGTGGGGAGACAGGGTTGCAGCTTGCTTTGAGGATAATCTAGCAGCAATCCCAAGAAGTATGATTTCGACGAATCTCTCACCCATTGCGCCTCTCTGCACGTCTTTTTATTCCGTTTGTAGTCTCGATCTTTTTGAATGTTTCCTTTTAGGCACTATCGGAAAGTCATCTCATGCTTGCATCCCTACGAATAGCGTTCACTTTTATTGTTTTTAGGGCGGCCGTCCCAGCCAGAATTTCGAATCGTCCATTTTATTCTTTTTGCTATTTCAGTTAAGCTGTATATTTTATTATTCGATGTTTTTCTTCATTTCTGCCCCGTATTGGTAGGAACAGATGAGACCCTTTCCCGGACTATGAAGCATCATGATACCTCGCCACTCTTTTTTTTTTGAATTTTGAAGATTTTTTCAAACGTCATTTTCCATCGAGAATATCTCAAAGGGATCGAAGAGTTTTACTGTATGATTGTTGTTGTGCAGTTGCTTTTATTGAGAGTAGTGTTTTGGGGAGCGCGAAGAAGATCGCAAATAGATTATCATAGGTGAAATCAATAAGTTCCTATTGCTGCCATCATTTCGTGTCATATATTATTTTCTTTGCATTACAGATTCGGGAACGGTTTTCTTTGATGCGCACGAGAATTTGGAAGGTGATTCATCGGAACGTCAGGAGGAGATGATGACGGCTGCTACCGTTCGATCTCCGACTCCAGAGGAATCGAATGAAATGCTAGGTTGGCGTTGCTGCTTTTATGTAGAAATATGAAGAAATCTCGAGCACTTGAAGCGCTTCATGCTATCTGGTCGCCTACTGGGAGATGAATCATTGATTTACATGCATTTGGAGGGAGTAATTTCTATCAAATTGTGTGAAAAACTGAAATGAAAATAATGCTGGGAACTTGAACACATTTTCTCTCTAAAATTCTCTCAGCTTGCGGTTGTTGTTTATATTCTTGTTTGTTCAGTGAGTACCCCACCGTTATCGCCTCATCGAGAAGCAGAATGTGGCACTGAAGAGGCATCAGTATCGAACGCTGCAGAAGAATATAGAGATATTCTTGGTGGTATGTGGCATATTTTTCATTAAATTGAAAGGGGATAAGTCCTAAGCGAGTTTGGGATATCAGAAAGCTTTGATGTGCAATTGAAATTGCTTAGCCAACTGGAGTTTATTTGCTTTGTTCAATTCCGATTTCAAAGCTTTTTTTAGTGTTCGTTAAATCGAAAGGGAACGGCTCATATGGCACTCCTCATCGGCGTTTTTCATAGAATTGCGCAGTTTGTTGATACTAACAGAATTTATGAAGTCTGAAGTAATTCAGTGCACAAAACTTGTGCACTCATTTGAGAATGTATTATTGAATAGCATTAAGTTCTTTTGTATCGATTAACAAGTCTCCCTATTCGAACAAAATTTGGTGCCTATAATTGTTTGAGAGATGTGCTGCACGCAGTATAGCGCAATTTCTGCGTATATTGAGGCTTTAATGTTGGAATTTTAGGTTTAATCCTTCATGAGTATGGAGCAGTTTTTGAAAACGCATCAGGTGAATATGAATATGAATTATACTCATCTTTACCTGTTGAGGATTTCGTTTATGCTGTTTTCGCGGCGTGTTGCTTGTCTCTTCAGCATACTGTGTTATAGCTTACTGGAGTTGTCTTCGCTTTACTGGAGTTATTGTGTTTACTGTTTTTGATTGCAGGTTTGATATTTTTCCGTAGTTTCGACAGGGGAACCCTGAAAATGCTATTTCTTGGAGTTATGATTTATGCTTTTGAAAGTTTCTTTGGCAACTGCAGTCTTTACATTTCTGTGGCAAATACTTATCAATAAGTCCGCTCTTAAAAGAATACCTGATAGCTTTGCAGATATACAAGTTCCGGAAGGGGTGGATCCAGCGTTTTTAGCAGCGCTGCCTGAAGACATCCGTGCCGAAGTTATCCGAGATCATGAGCGTCAGCAGAGAGCGCAACGATTAGCGCAGTCAGCTGCTTCGGCAGCTGCAGAAGGAGCACCGGATGATGAGGCGGCGGCTGCAGATGGAGGTTCTGCGCCTAGAGTGGAACCACTCGATCAGGAATTTTTGAATGCGCTCCCACCTGAATTGCAAGAGGAGATTCTGGCGCAACATGAGCGCACAGTACGATTGGCTAACGAGCGCGCTGAGAATGCTGCTTCATCGTCGGGTGCAGGTAACACCGAATATTTGCCTTTGTCATGGTTTTTCTCCTAGGTAGGTAAATTGCGTAGAGGAAAAGTTCGTGTTTCAAGAGTCCGCAATAGTTGAGTTTGGCATGGATAGTTTGTGGTATAACCAATATTCAATTCTTGTCAATTTCTGGATGAATTGTGGACAGTTATGCGACTGAGTGTAAGTAGTGCATGAAATTATGTTGTGAGGTAGAATCATCTTGTGAACTTAGAAATATATTGGCTAAGCAGTATGTGGTTTAGGAAACTTACTGATACATGCGCTTATATTGCGAAAGTGTGGTAGCATTCATAAGATATCTGGTCTGGAATGATGGTTTTGCGTCGATGGGGTGCACCAACAAAAATTAGCTGTTTGCTCTAGAGACAGAGTTGGACAACAAAGTTAGGGTGAGGGGAAGGGTTCGAGCATAAAGCAAGTATTCGCAAGACTTTAAAGTGTGACTTAGCAATAGAGGTCACCAGTGGTAGGAATTTGATCGGATCGAAAAGATCAAGCAGTTTTTCAGATGAGGACTGTTGTTGGGCATTTTGGCAAGTGAGATGATTCTGATTAACTCCAACTAACTTAGAACTTGATAATTTGTTCTCCGAGAAGGAATTGGTTGGAAGGGGATCTTCGAGTGGTCGAACGCGCATTCTCATTCACTATTACGATCGTTTGGTTGCGAGATAAGATAGCATAATTGTGCAGTGCAGATCGTTTGCGCTCCTCTAATTGCTTAACGTTGCTTGTTTTGAGGTGGAGAACCGCCGCCATCGACTGAAGGCGACGATGCGGCGGCGCTTATCGAATCGTTACCTCCAAGCTTGAGAGCGCAGGTGCTAGCGGATGCAGACGATACTGTGCTACAGGTGCTTCCGCAAAGCGTCGCTGCCGAAGCCAGAAGGCTTAGAGCTAATCTCGAGCAGCAGGTGGAGTGTTCTTGTTCTCGGACCCAGATTATGCTGGCCCAAGCCTAGTAGATCTTCCGGCGCCTAATTCAGCCACCTCTTTCTTCGCTATTTGCATACATTCAGGGCTTTCTTTAATTTTATTTGCAAAAAATTGTATTTGCTGAAATTCTATAATTCAAGAATACTTGAAGAATTCTAAGTTCTATAAATTGGATTAAACTCCTTGTTGACGTCCTTTCAGTGCCTAATGTTTTTGCAGTTATTAATCGTCTAAAACGTTTTCGATCTCACGAATGTCTATGAATTTATATCAAATTGACATGGATTTTTGTGCTTCTTTT
This sequence comes from Baylisascaris schroederi, assembly GCA_006503575.1. NCBI lineage: Eukaryota > Metazoa > Nematoda > Chromadorea > Rhabditida > Ascarididae > Baylisascaris > Baylisascaris schroederi. Next base: position 435,906 of record QEWY01000381.1, read on the forward strand.
TCTTTATTTTGCGAAATAAGCAAACATTTAAAAAGTCGAAGGAATCTTTAGAATTCCTGGGTCGTTGCAGCAACGAACGAATTAGAACGATTGTTAAACATTCTGTCAGATGTTTCCTTGTTTTTCCGGATTTACATGCGAGGGTTATGAGTTGCGTGAGCAATGGTCAGCGTTTCAGCAGGTAATGCGATTTGCACGCATGCTCGCACCAGGTCGTTTCCAGAGGATGATCGGTAGCAGAGGGTCGACACTTACTCCTAGCAGTGCACAATTAGGTGCACTTGCTGGTGCGACAACGTTGGCCTCGAAGAATGCGACACAATTGCTTGATCGCGATGCACTTGTTACACTTGTTATGCTCTTCTTCGTCGATCCTGCTCGATTCAGTGCCCAACGTCTTCAGGTATGATGGTGATTTGTTGAAATAACTGTAGTGATAAATAATCTTTCTTTGCACCTAAGTTGTAATGGTAGAGGAGGTTGTCGTTATATCAGGTACCAGGTGCAAATAACACAGGATTGACTCAAATTATAACCATATTTTGTTTCTTGAAGTGATTTTTTCGGACTTATCGTTTTATATTCTTTTAGGCTAGTCGTTTTGGGATTGTGTATCGCCGCTCGTGTTATCGTGTAGGAGTTGCGTTATGCTGTTTAATGCCAACAGCACCCACATTCTCCAAAATTATGTGGCGGTGCCGTGAAATTTTCATCGAACATTTTGGAATCAGTATCCTCAGAGGGTGATAGATCTTTTAAAGGGAAGCAACCAATCGAATAAAAAATGATTGTGGTGAAGAGTTTCGATGATAAAGCTGCTTTTTATTCTCTGTTTAAGAGTGTTTGCGAAGTTAAAATTGAAAGAGAATTGGTTGCAGAAGGTACTGAGAAGCGTATGTGTGCAATCAGCTACATGTGATTTTGTGGTGTGGTGCCTTGTAGCGGTGCTTGATAAGGTCACTTCTGATTCATCACGTTATGAGGAGTTTGCTGGTTCGAGCACTGGTTGGATCGATCATATTTGTGTGCCTTCTGCGTTAGGACAACGTGAACGTGCCATTAAATTCTTCAAAAATTACCACTCAGGTTTGATTAACTCTCTAATTGTACTCTTTTTCACCTTGTGGATTACTATGAAGATTGTTAATAGTATTGAAGTGAACCAATTAATTTTTCTTCGATTTGTTGATGTTATTCTGCTCCGCTCTGTAATACCCAAAGTATACAATGTCTTTTCTTCATAACTACTAGACCGTATGAAATTTGCATTGACAGTCCCCCCTCCTTTACCCCATCTTTTTCTTTGTCCTACTTTGATTTGATTTTGATACGGCTGACTGCGCTACACTCAAACATGCATTTGATTCTGCCGATTCTTAGGGCTTTCGAGCATGTGAAATTTCGATGCTCATAATATCTGCTTTTGAGTAGCATTTTTAGTAGATCTCTCGTTTATTAATTATTACTCAATAAGAGATTTGTTTCAGTTGTGGTTCATCCAGCTGTCGCAGCAAGTGCTACGCGACTCGTACTTGAAATGTTGACAAGCCTTGCAAGAGCGTATCCGGGTCACTTTGTGCCTGCTAAGTTGCGCAGTGCTGATTCGACGGCCTCCGCAAACACTCATTCACATCCACTGTCACAGTTCTGGCATATTGTGCATGGGTTCGTACGATTTCTTCCCACTTTTCGATTTGTGCAATAATGACACGTATGGAAAAGAGTTGGAGATGGGAGAGAATTGGGGCACAAGTGCTAGGTGAATAGCACTTTGATCTTCGTTTCTGGCCATTTTATTCTGTAGGAGTATTAGAGGCTGATCTGTTTTTGATATTGGGTATTAAGCACTTTTGTTTTGATATTATTAAAACACACTCTCAAAGGAGCCCTCACCTTTAATACAAGGAAACTTCATCTATGGTTGCCCGCCAGGTTTTGTTTTTGTGGTTGGCTTACGTCTGCAAAGTGAACTAAGTGGCATTTGTTTAGTCTTTCGAAGGGAGAAACTCAACAGTTACGCAGCAGTGGACATCGTCATTCGACAAGTTCTATATCGATGGAATGTTCTTCGGCACAAGGAGGCGTTTCAGCGAGTCTGGCTAGCGCTACTCTTGAAGAGAGTGCTGTAGGTCTCTTGATGGCCTACCTGAACCGAGCGGTTGTCAGTTCTTCTTCTCAGTTGCAAGATAAACTTCTTCGTCTCGTATGCACCGTAAGTTTCCTGCTTTTACGTTTCGCTGTCTCGTATGCACCGTAAGCTTCCTGCTTTTACGTTTCGCTTGATTATGCTAGGTATATCAATTAAGGGAGGGGGGGAGGGAGGAGGGACGGAATTTCTCATGCTGCATTGTTTGTGATCTCAGCGAAAAAAAAACGATTCAAAAATTTTTCTAGGAACGAGTTATTTACATATTTAGAGAGACACGCGAAATATTTGGGTGAATCCGTTCCGTATCTGAGGAAGGTGGTTTTCTTGCGGGAATGAGCTTTACTGATGCCAGCTATTTGCTCAAAATTATATATTGTGTCGTCGAAATAAATTCTCAGTGGTCGTGACGTGCAGGACCATTGGGGAGTCTGGGGAACTCGTAGTTGCATTGAACCTAGCATAATCTTATAGCCGGTAGAGGGCAAGAAATTGAGTATTTCATTGTGTAGTTTCTGTTTTGCTATTGTTGGTTAATTTTTTGTTTGATAGTGCTACACCGCAGATTGTGCAAACATTGCCCGACGATACAATGGCGAAACTTTCAATTGACGAGAAATTGGAACGACCTCCACTCGCCGAACAGCTCGGCATAATTGTCACGGTAGATTGCGATGATATTTGAAAGACTGTTGGTAGCCAGAAGCTGATATTTATAAAACATTGAGCATGTTGACATAATTCCGTTGCTTCTGTTGGTTGATATAATTTTGCTTGGGAGATCCTTATAAATACTGCATTTATGGTATGAGACAAACGCCTGCAAGGGGATCCTGCTTTCATAATTTTTGTCGATCAACTATCCTTTGTTGTACATGCAGCTACTGAAAAATAATTTAAGAGGGGTGTTTTAATGGTTTCATTTCATACTTTACTGAAGGAATCCATCAGAATTGGCATTTGAGGTAAAATGCTTTGAGGTGCTAACTGAGGGGAAATGCTCCGAGGAGGGTCTTGCTGACGGCCGTACATTGCTTATGGAGGCAATTCGAGCATTAGCACCGTCGACGAGGATGTTCTTACACTCGTTGTTTATTTCGGCCGCAGAGCGACTTGGCCAACGTTTGCTGCCTCTGATGGCACAGTTGCAGAATGAACTCCGCCAAGTGCCGGTTCGAACGGAAGACTCGACCTTAACGCTAGCGCCGCTCACATCCGAACAGAGCTCATCTCGTAGGACTACCATCAATCGGTGGCTTCTTTTAGATTTACAAAATGAATATTTAAGATGGCGGTGGCTCTTGTAATTTTACTTGTAATTCGACAGGTTTCATTTTGTTCTGCTAGGTTGTTAGTGTAATCAAAAGCAAACTTCCAGTTTCTTTTATGTTCAAGGTGATTTTTCAATGGAAAAATATATAATAAGTGTATGGGGCAAATATTGTGAGAGTTTTTAAAGAGCTGGACCGTTGATATGAGAGTCTTGCAACTATGGAAATGCAGTTTGTGCGCTGATCATATGAACATGTCTCTGAAGAATGATTAATGCTAGCGTATACTTGGAAATGGCTGGTGAGGTGTTGCTGAAAACTTTATGATAGAACATTACGTACCCGAAATGAGCGAATCGATCCTACCATTACGAGACTGATTGCACTATCGATTTGGCAGCATCAGTTGGCGGTCTTTTTCATAGAACAGTATCTAGTGCAGATATTTTTATGATTTGGATTTATATGATTTGATTTGGATTTATATGATTTATATGATTTGGATTTAAGATATGACGAATCGACAGTTGTGATTGACGGAGTGAGCAACTCACGACAGGTGATGAACTCATCTGGCTGCGAGGAATTGCAACTGCCCGCTGTTCGTGCACTGACGGACAAACATGGCGTGCAAAATACATTGTTGAGGACACTTCATACCATTATCAAGATGAAGGATGCTCTCGACGCGAATGCCATAAGGAAACCAGAAACGCAAAAGAACGAGCGAGATGGGGCTGCATCATCAAAGGTATCCGTTTCAGTTGGCTCTTCGTTCTTAATCATTCGTTTATAAATAAGCTGAAATTGGTCCCTTTATGTTTATTCCGGAAAGTGGCTAATTTTTGTTGTGATATAGTAGAGGTTTTTCATGTTGTAACAGGTACCTAGCCATGAGTGATGTGGGGGGGGGGGGGGGTAGTCTAAAGTAATGTCACCTCAACGTCCTTGTTTTTTTCCGCCTTAAAAATTTCTTTTATAACTTTTCGATAGCGTCTTTCGAACTCATGTGAGGTGGAGCAATCTAGCTGTAACTTCAGTTTGATTCCAATTCCGCTTCCCCGATAGATTTTGATGCAAGTATTTCTTGTCTTTCACTCTGATAGACGTACTTCAGGTTGAAGAAGAGCGTTTGAGCGTCTTGCTTTCTTCTTTGGAGCCGTTGTGGGGGTTGGTTTCAGCATGTTTGCAGCGTTTGGCAAAGGCGGATGCACACGCGGCCTTGGCGTTGCAACCCGCAGCAGAAGCTTTTTTCCTCGTCCATGGATCAGCTCTTTCGGGAGTTGATCCTAACAAACCCATCGAGCATCCGGATGCCATTAAATTAGTTCAGTTTGCTGGTAAGTTTTTGTTTCATCCCATCGAACTTCTTTTTAGATCCGTGTACTAAGCTCAGAATTGATGTAAATAGCGTATGAATATATATGTGTTTAAAAATGCGCATCTTCCTATAATGAAGTAGTAAAGATTCTATCTTTGTTTCGAAGGAGCGTTTCTATGCGTTGCAGCCAACTCAGTCAATGTTCAGCATAACATTTGCTTGTTATAGTTTATTGTAGGCTGCATTTTTATCTCAGAAGTCGTTTCTGATTAACAAATTTCGAAATATTTTGTTGAGATTTGAATTCCACTCTTTTTGCGTGATTAGGGAGTAGTTAGTGATACATAAAATATATGATCATTCCAGTTGGTTTGCAATGGATGAATGAGTCTGCAAGTTCTTTTTTTTGTGATGCTAATCCTTTCGTACTTATCCTCTAATTTAGAGCTGATATCATGCGAGTTGGTTTGTAGAGAAACATAGGACCGTGCTGAATCAAGTACTTCGGCAGAGTGGCAGTGGTCTTTCGGATGGTCCGTTCTCGATCCTCATTCAGATGCCGAAGCTTCTGGATTTCGACGTTAAACGCAAGTACTTCAGGAAGCAGATGCAGCGACTCGATGGACCAGTGAGGTTCGAATACTGCATTTATTTTCATTTCGGTGCTTCATCTTCATTCATTAGGGCATCAAAGTGAACTGTACAACGCTGACCTTTACAAGCCATCGGTTAAATGACCGCTTATCGCGAAGATGTGCTGCTGATAAGTACAGAAGTCTATATTATTAAGCATTCATGTGTATGTGTGTTTTGTTGCTGTTCTCTAACTTTTGTGTATGGTGACAGATTTCTGATTTCTAGGGGAGAGGATGTGGCAGTTCGAATTCGTCGAAGTCATCTCTTCAGCGACAGTTTTCGAGAATTGTTTCGTTTACGCGGTCCCGAATGGAAAGCGCGATTCTATATTATCTTTGAAGGGGAGGAGGGTCAAGATGCTGGTGGCTTATTACGGGAATGGTTCTCGGTTATCACACGTGAAATATTCAATCCTAATTATGCGCTCTTTATCACAGCACCAGGAGATCGCGTCACATATATGATCAACAAAGCCTCCTATATAAATCCGGAGCATTTGGAGTATTTCAAGGTTTGACTTTTATAGTCTATTATTGTTTTTAGTTTGTTTTCGCTAGAGGTCATGCCTTTTTTGTAGTTTGTATTAGGAAAATCTAATGAATATTTAATATAAGATTTTTTCGAAAGGTGATTTGTTTGGGTTGTTTAAACTCCATTCATTTTACTTTAAGTTTTTTATGTATTTTACTAGCAGCGAATGTTTTCCCTTTGGGGCGTTTTTTCTTTTATCATTCGAAGATTGAATCATTAAATTTTAGTTTGTTGGGAGGATCATCGCTAAGGCAATATACGAAAATAAGCTGCTTGACTGCTATTTTACAAGGGCTTTCTATAAGCACATTCTCAGTGTTCCTGTACGCGCACAGGACCTCGAATCCGAAGTAAGCTTTCCTGTTGTTTTCTTTCGCTATAGTGGAAACGAATCATGTTGGGGAGTCTCTGAACTTTCAGAAATCGTCGCCAAAAGATGAGTGAGAGGATGGCTAAGGAATATTTTTCTCACCACCTCACCTGTCATTTCTTTCCAAAATCCAGGAAATGTTGGAAGCACGACGCCTGTATATTTTTCAATCGCACTCAAATTCTTTCTAAACGTAGATTTGTGTTTTTACGTTAACAATCTCTAGGAAGTTTTTCTAAGTGTACCGAGGGATTATTTTTAATGATGTGGCTGGAAAGCCAACAAAAAGCCCAGGGTATATACATAGTGCTTTAAAATATGAAGTGTCAGTTGTTGCCCTATTTGTCCTTTTATTCTGAATCAGTTGTTTTGCTTTGAGGGTCGTTATTGATGAAGTTCCCGTTGTACGATCTAGTGATTTAAGGATCCCAGTTTCTACAAGTCGCTCGAGTTTCTGTTGAATAATCCAATCGAGGAGTTGGGTACCGAGCTGACGTTCAGTGTGGAAGTAGAGGAATTCGGCGTACGAAAAATGAGGGAATTGAAAGAGGGCGGAGCTTCGATTCCGGTCACCGATGATAACAAGGAGGAGTATGTGAAACTTGTGTGCCAAATGAAGATGACCGGTTAGTTTTTGATTAGGTTCCATCTGCTTAAGTTCTATTGTTATTTAATGAGGTGCGCAGTGTTGATTTATGGCGATGTTGTTTGCATAGAGGAAAGTATTTTCGTTTTGGGGAATTAACTTCCTTCTTTTGATTGGCTTGGCAAAAGGGCGTTCACCCGCTGGTGACGGTGATGTTTCTTTAGTGTTTCATTGATCGAGTCTCCAACTTACCTCGATCTCTCATTCCACTGCTTGCCTTATACAAAACTGTACTATGTCGATGTTTATTAAGAATGAGCGAGTACGAAACGGTCGTTTTGAAGGGTTGTCTCTTAATCTTAAATCGTTTAATTGTTCCAAGAACATGCTTGCTTAGGCTTCATTGAGTCGTTGTTTGTGCGTCGCCAGGTGTATTTTGTAGGTTCGATAAACCAGCAGCTCTCAGCATTCCTCGATGGTTTCTATGAGGTAATCCCGAAGCAGCTGATTTCAATGTTCAACGAGCAAGAACTGGAGCTGCTCATAAGTGGTTTGCCGAATATCGATATCGATGATCTTTACGCCAATACTGAATACAAAACATATTCGAAGTCATCTGCCCAGGTAGGATTTTGGTTTGCTGTGTGTTGTCATCTCAGCACTCATTTCGCAATCACAAGTTTACTGGGCGGTGAAATAAGCTTTTTTCGTTATATTGTGCCTCCGTTGGATTTAAATATATGAAAAATTGGCTGACTTAGATCGAATTAGCTAAGAAATGGAATGATTAACACATTGGCAAGAAGATAGACTACAAGGAACGGTTTTTGCTTTAATCTTATGGTCGTTGCGATCCGCAGTTGGTTTGTCTTTACTTTCTCAGACGGCATCACTTATAAATATTCAGGGGAGTTTAAGTAGAAGAGAAATAAACCTGCAGTTGTCCATAGACGCTTGTGGATTGCCCGTCTATGGAACGCTTATTGTTTAAGCTTCATAGGTCGGTTCTTTTTGTTATCCGTTGATGAATTTTGAACGTGCTGTCGCGTTGTTTACACGTTTTATTAATGATTAGGAGATATATATAATGAAGCTTGTTATTTTCGAATTACTTGAATGATAGCTCATAGTTACCCAAGTAGTAATTATGAATCGCTTGATGTGGCGTTATTGATCATCGTTTACTGCAGAAAGCGAATAAGACGAACATCGAGACCCATTAGGTGTTGCTTTTATAGTATGCAAAGACGGAGATAGATAAAGCGTGTTGAGACTCATCTACATAAAATATTTAAGTTGTTTCGCCCTTGCGATATTTAATTTCATAGAGGTAGTTCAATATATAATTGTAGATCCAGTGGTTCTGGAAGGCGTTGCGTTCTTTCGAGCAAGAGGATCGTGCTAAGTTCTTGCAGTTCGTGACAGGTACTAGCAAGGTACCCCTGCAAGGATTTGCATCTCTTGAAGGCATGAACGGTGTGCAGAAATTTTCGATTCATATGGATTCTCGTTCCTGTGATCGACTTCCTGCTGCGCATACTTGGTTCGTTGGCTTTTCTTATCGTTTTGGATTTGGGACGGTGGGAAAAGATTTCGCATGTAATCTTTTCCTAATGCAGCGTCGATTTAACGTAAACGAACGGATGTTTGTTGTTAGGGGTCATGCGTACGATGAGGTTTCATGTCGTCATAGATATGCGCTGAGGAGTGGATTATTTGATTGGAAGGAACGTATTTTTTCCGGAATTACACAAACGTTCGTAGGATGTAGTCAAATTTTAGCTTCAATCAGTTGGATCTGCCTCAATACGAATCTTATGAAAAGTTACGGGATATGTTGCTACTTGCCGTTCGTGAATGCACCGAAGGTTTCGGCTTCGCGTGATCACCGCAACGATCATTGGCCCGCTGGCAACTGTGATGTCTTCCCAGTGCTTGTTTATTGCGCACTGTTCTTTCCCATTACCCCTTCCATCGCAGTGACCATCTACTCCTTATTCTTCTCTCAGCTTCCTCACATTTTCGCTGTCGCCCAATTTATGTGAGACTTATATTCAGACAGTTTTATTGTTCAACTAGTTGAAGAAAACCGCACCACAATCTACAGATCCGTTTTCGTGATTTCAGAAACCTCATTTTTAAAGTATCCTGACGTGGCCTGTTTTTCTGCTTGATCGTCACATTCTTGTGAGATTAGTTCTTGGAGGGGGCAATGGTTGCTATAGAGGTAACGCATCGCAAGTACCCGGCGACGGGTGCATTCGATGATCCCTAATTGTCAAGTGCAGTTATGTGCGTATATGAAGTTCCTGTTCTGTGTATTTTTGTGAAGTTGTATGAATTTGTTTCTCGGCTGTTCTGTGAATAAATGATCTTTGTTGAACATTTTCGTTCGCGAAAGAAAACGGCATCAGAGCGCTCTTCTTTGAGAAGTTCCTCTTTGATTCGCTGTCGTTACCGGTGGTTTGGCTTCACACGAGTTTCCTTCTGTTTACTGCTTACTTCCTGATTATGTTCTGGGAATTTACCGAAGTAAGGCATTATGCTTCAGTATTGTTTGTAGGGTGTATGTTACATCATTTTCGACGTTTTCATTTGATTTCCGGTCATTTTATGAGTCGCTTGGTAAATATATCAGAAAAACTGCCTGGCCGTTTGTGTCTCGTCTGTCGTTTTTTATGAAGTGGGTGGAGGCTTCAAAAGCTTTGTTATCACTGCGAAGGTTTAGGGTTTTTTGTTGTCTTAGAAAAGCTTCAAGTTATGATAATTGATTTGTCTGCTAAGATGCCTTTCATAAGAGCCAGCGGAGTACCGTGGGTAGCTAAAGGTATGTGTTTATGTGGAGCCGGCAGCAAACTCGCACTGGCTGCGCATACTCGTCTGTTACTGATTGCCCATGGATTACTGGATATCCTAAGTGCTGAGGGCAGGAAAGAGCGCAGATACTGAGGAGGCTAAGTTTTCACACGGGAGTCTTGCGTGAGTCGTATTTCTTGGCCGACGGTCGTCACCTTGCACTGTTACATAACGCATATACTTAGGCGATAAATCACTACAATGTTGTTACGAAGAAGAGGTTATGGAGCGCGTTTGCTCGTGCGATATTATTGCTTACGTGCTACGAGTCTGGCAAAGTGGGCACCAGCAGTGCAGCAGTGCTACATGAGTTCACAAAATCGGGCAAAAGACGGACAACGGGAATCGCCGAAGTCGGAGGTTGCCAAGTCGGGTCAATACAAATCCATCCTCGAGGAAGTTTTGATAAAGGAACCCAAGAAACCAACAACAACCGCCGAAAAAGGTAGGTGTTGCATTTGATAGCGTTAAAAGTAACCCGTTGTTGGGAGGGAAGGGAAGGAGATCCGAAAAGTTGTGATGTGTCGAAGTGATTTTTTTGGAAAACGTATGTGAAAGTAGATTTAGTCCATTAAAAAAATAGCCTCGTACGTTTTTATGGAGGCGTTCTCCCACGTTTGATGCTATGGACAACGTTTTGGGAAATGACTGGTGGAAGGGACTTGTTGGGTTCAAGTTGGTGAGTAAGGCTCAATGCTCGTTTGCTGTCGTGAATGGCGTGCAATACATTAGCACTAGGTGGTATAAGTGGTACTTTTGGTTTTCAAATTGGGGTTCCGCTGCAAAGTGCCATTCAGATATCGAATATATGCCAGGGTAGTGCATTGTGGACGGCTGGATCAGCATGCTAATGATGGATTGTCCATTAGCTGGGTTGAAGTGAACTCTGATTTGTAGTGAAGGAGAAGGCGGAGAACACTTTCTTTTACGCGGTGCTGGTGGCGTCGGTGGGTGCGCTGGGTATGTTGTGCTATTTCCTTTTCGAGCAATTCTTTTCGGTTGACAGTCCACAGAAAATCTTTTCAAATGCGCTATCGATGATTCGTGCAGACGATCGCTGCGAAGAGATTTTCGGCAGTCCAATCGCTGGGTTTGGTGAAGAGACGTCTCGCGGACGGCGTCGTCACGTTGCTCACCAGAAATATCAAAAGGTTCGGATGTTCATAGCTTTATGGATATGCGTAGCCAAGACTGCTAGATTCTGCAACAGATATTGGTAGGTTGGAGGAAGGGAAGGGTCCTGTGCTTGGTTCCTAGCTAATGCATGTAATATTTCATAAGTTTTGAAATCTAGGAGCCGTTTTATCCCTAGCAAATCTTGCAGTGAGAAAATGCTAGTGCTTGAATTTCTTAAGATATATTTTTTATCTTTGGCTTTGTTGAGACCGGTACCAAACACCTTCGAAGGGTTTGATTTCTTACGATAGCACATTTTATTTCTGATCTTGCTGAAAGGGTGGAGGATTGTTGTGCCTTGACCAGTGTTCATCAAATTTTTCACTATAGAATGAAATTGGAATCATCTAATATTGAACCAGAGCAGTTTGGTCTTAATTGAAAATAGAAATATTTTCTCGACAGTTGTTAGAATCACGACTTTTCGATTGCACAAATGTTGTTTTTTATTGACAGTTATTTTATCGTGGTTCAGTTTCCTTTTGGTTAAAGGTTTCGAGGCAGAGTTTATGATATATCGCATTGAGTTCTCGATTATCGCAGTTGCCGTTTCGAAATGGAGATCAGCGTCACTGTGTACTTCTTCTCTATGCATACTAGGCGCATAAAGGTTCATAAAGTTGAATAGCTTTATGAATCTGCACAGATTTACACTTTTATGCTTTGCTATAGTTGCTGAAGATCTAACTGGAGTTTAAGATTTTCGAACTGGAAATTAGTCAGTTCTGTAGCTGACAGCGGTAGTCAGTCTTGTGCAAATGATTTTACTCTTGCAGGATGGACGAGATCGCATTCGAGTGATATTTCATTTGAAGGGTCCTAGATGTGAGGGACTTGCACAGGCCGAAATGGAGATGATCGACGGTACGTGGGAATGGCGATTCCTCTTTGTCCAAACTCGGGAACGCCCCTCGAGGACATGTATCCTCATCGACAATCGAGTTTGACGAATGGCACGTCGGTTGATATTTGATTTGGGATGGGCAGAACGGATCGGCTTTTTGGATTGTCTTCTGTTGACTGCTTCTCTTTTAGTTTATGTTGTCCTGTTCGATTCTATACCGGCAGCTGAGTTGCATTTGTGCCTGAAGCCATCGTTTAGTATCCACTTTACGAAATGATCTTTTCAGTGGTTTCGGATTTGATGGAGCGTGCAACTGAGTGTTCGAAGATTTTAGGCGCCAATTCGAGTTCCTTTTTCAAATTTCGCTTTGAAGCGAGATCGCTATATCATAAGATCACTGGTTTCCATTCTTTGTTCTTTTTTTGAGTTCCTTCTTCTTGACATTTTGGTACATGCGTTTTTGTTGAACTTTATCCTCCACAAGAAATCTGACCAGCCCACCTTCATTTTTACTGGTCATACGTGATACGCGAAGTTCTTTTGCTTCTTAAACGCTTCATCGCTATAATTTCATAGCTATAAGAAATGAATCGGTTTGAGGATTCAGGACGGTATAACAAACGAGCCTTTTCAATCAGGATGTTCCTGTCTTTTTTTGAGAGTTAAGCCTTACGACTTCATTTCTGAGAACGGTGAAACAAGCAAGAGGATTGCAATTACTAGCATACTACTGCGACCATTTCCCATAATGAAAGTGCTGTCCTTTCTGCCGCAATCACTCGAAGTGCTCATCCTTCCATTTCATCGTAGTCGCAAATTCCAAGCAGAACTTTGTCATTTTTTAACCACGTTCGTGTAGTGCATTTAGTGCTTGAAATGATAATGTGGATAAACTTCTGAAATTTGCATATGGAACGGCAGTTCGTATTTTAATTACCTATCTGCCATATGAATCGATGGCGGTGGTATACTCGTTAGAAGACTTGCATGTTTTGTGAGGTTGCTGTGTAGAAACTGTGAAGTTGTTATAGCGCCAAAACAAACCGAGGCGGTCTCTCAAGGCCGACCACTGGCTTGCCCAAAGGGGATCAATTGGGACGACGCAAACGACAAGGTCTGAGTTGAAGCCGCAATTCCGATTTTTCGAAATGAACAACATAACGGACCGGTTATGCCGCTTCCGGTTTTTCGGTCAAAAGGTTGAACCGGGGCCTAGAAGCTTTTGGAAAAGAAAAAGTTCCGGCTGGTCCCCAGAACACACGTGTTCAGGTTCTGTTTCTTAGGCCATGTCTTGTTACCCGACCGTTTCTTGTTATAAGGTGGTGATTTCCTACCATAAATGCACCCTCTGAAAGATCATTTTAGTGGAAGTGCGCAGTCCGAGCAAACAGCAAAAGATTCCCTTACACCTTAAAGGCGTGCGTGCACTTGTGCATGGATCGTTCGATGCTACCTGCAGGTGCTTTCATTTGCATGTTAGTAAACTGATGGCACGTGCTACGTTTTGTGTTTGTGGTTATTACAGGTACACTTCTCAATGGGACCATTTCATCAACTGCACGTTTCTAAGAAAAGACAAAACATATTTGGCGAAAGATTTTATGTTGCGTGTGTGTGCGTGTGTAAATGCATGGGAGGGTGTGTGCGTGCGTGTTTGTGTGTGTGTGTGTCTGCGCTTTTTGTGGGGGGGGGGATTAGGCTTAGGCTTAGGCTTAGGCTTAGGCTTACATCCACGTGGTGCGTGTATGGTGTGTCCCAGGCTTCAGGGAACGCTCATGCTTAGATTTAGCTACGTGGGCATGTCTGTATGTTGACGTGGGGAGGGGGGTGTGTGGGGTGTGTGTGCTGTGCGTATGCGTGGGTGTGGAGCATCTTACGTTTAGGCTTACTCTCACTCTTAAAGCTTACACTTAGGGTTGGACTCAGGCTTGGGCATAGGCTTAGGGCTTAGTCTCAGGCTTGGGCTTTAGGCTTAATCTCAGGCCTAGGCTCAGGCTTAAGCTCACACTTAAGCTTAATCGTAGGCTTCCGTTTACGCTTAGCATTGAGCGTAGGCTTAAGGTTAGGCTTAGGCTTGGGTCTACCGTTGATCTTAGGCTTAGCCTTGCGCTTAGGCTTAGGCTTAGAGATTAGGATCAGGCTTAGGCTCAGGCT